>DWQT01001878.1:0-15467 GCA_018244895.1 Myscelus amystis hages
TACTTGCTGTAATATTTCGCAAATTTCTCCCAACAAAGTTATTGTGAACTATTCCATGTATATCCATTGTCATCGGGTATATTAGCACGATTCGGTTATGTAATGTAAAAAAAAAGAATATCTTAATTCTAAATACCCTAGGTATTCTAAATCTATAATATCTGCACTGCATATCCGTGTACTTAATTGAATTCATAACGTAAGAAAGGTAAAAATCGGTTTTAAAGTATTTCGAATCAAATAGAGTGTGTAATGATTTAAAAAAGGTTTTCAGAAGGAAGAATCGTACAGATGTTTTTTAACTGTAGAGTTTTTTGTGTATGAGATAACTTTTAATTTGTTCCAAGCATTTATTCCTGTAGGAAATAAATTATGTAGTATATAATATACAGAGTGCAAACGTAGCAGGTGCATTAAATGATTATATATGTATGTGCATATTGTATTTTTAGTAAATAAAGTGATTTTTGACCGACTTCAAAAAGGAGGAGGTACTCAATTCGTGTGTGTGTGTGTGTTTTTTTTTAATTTACAATTTGCAAACGTTGTTTATGGCCGTTTGTACAGTGAATAGGTGATATAAAGAAATAGACAATTATGATAGGCATCTTTTGAATTCATTTCTATACAATGTTAATGTTGAACGTATATTTTTTGGTGCCATAAAACATGGAAAACAATGTATTCAAAACAACCCTTTTCGCAATCCTTTCGCTAATTGGTCATTACATTAAACTCGTCGTAAAACAGTGCTAAAAAACTGCCAAAACTCAAAGAGATCCGTTATTTCGGCAAGTAACGGGGTTTTTATAAAAAAAAAAAAAACAAAATTGCCAAAGGGTTTGCTGAAAGGTTCGCGTGTAACGTAACTGATAAATAAAAAGTAATAAAATTAACGTTCGCAATAAATAGAAAAACTGTTCGCCAAGTCGCAGAAAGCAATGAAATAGAGGTACCTACCGAAAACTGTGCTTGAAAAGCAGAGACAAAGAAATTTCGTTAAAGTATTCAAGTGTTCCAGAAAGCATAGAGATCAAATTTCTTTAAATAGGCCATTTTGATATTTGAAAGGCGTTTTGTTTACCCTTTAGCTTACCGTAGTTAGAACCGTTTAGTTACAACTGTTTATAAAACAACAACGGTTAAAAGGAACCGCTAGCAGCGTCAAAGAGAAAGAGTTGCATTTATTTGGAACAGAACTGTTAGAACAATTGCTTTGTCAATTGTGTCCTTTGCGCGAATGGCGGCCATAAATTCTATTTGGTCCTCAAAGGATGGCCAGAGAAAGGGTAATTAGAGTGTAAAAGTGAAATTCCTTTAACATTCTGCTGCATTCGCAATGCCCATTTTGTCCATTATGTTTGAGAAAAGAGTTACAATTTATTTACTTTCGCTGAGCTCAGGACTGTTTAATTTTGAATTAGATAGAACAATATTTTGTAATAAATGTAATATGCGTAAGAGAGAATTAGGTACACTTCGTCTGACCGTAATAAATCAACAGTTTTCTATAGTAACATTATTTGCAGTTTCATGAAAGTTTCTCATAGACAGTTTGCAGTTCAGAATTGAAGTGAGTTGGTATTAGTAGATACAAATGTGGTATGTATGAATTATAGATACCTAATGTATGTTCATAACATTAAAGTTCATTTGACAATAAATGAATAGCGACATTTTCTGAGCACAACTTTGATACGATAATTGTATTCGCTATCATCTTTGACTCATAATTTATAAAGCTAAGTTCCAGTCTATTAAAACTAAAAGCTTTTAAAGTGTTTGTTTGAACAAATTTATCTTTTTTCATCTACCTTCATAGCATAACTATAACAAGAAAGATAACTATTTATTACCAGTAAGACTTAATAAAATTTATTTAACGTACGATATTATTGCAACATGAATATAAAAATGGATTCGAATCATCGAACTCGAAATCATCGAACAATCGAAATTTAAATTTTTCAATTATGGAAAGAGATATAATTGTAAGATTTCTATTGTCTAAAATTAGCTTTAAGGAGACATTTCTGGTAAAAAATGTTTTTGTACCAATCATCGCAGCAAAAGTCAAACGACCTTTGAAAGCGAAACTTTTTAGTGACATTTAAAACAAAAATATACTTCATTTATTACCGTCGAAACAAAGAAACAAACATTCCGTTGAAAGTAACAACAGTTATTGACTACCATGGAAGTCTGCTCCAATAAATTGCTCCATTTACAAAATATTTATTGGTTCTCATAAATTTCGATTTGGAAAAAACCAACGTACCTACTCGTAACTGTCGACAGGGTGGGTGCCGACGAATTTGTGTAACGGACTACGAATTAGACATGACAAGTTACGAATGTTCGAAATGGTGACTTTCTGGGAATTGGTAACCGAAGATTTAACTAAATGCACCGCCTAATACGGCATGAAGTGATCTAACAATGGCGCGTGGGGCGAAGCGTGCCTTCGTGTTTTGACTATTTCAATAACGTTCAAAAAGAATCATCACCAATGTAATTATTGACGAACTGTGTTCTAACTGTTGCTTAGCGGGACATCCGGTAACAATGCGCTCGATACGCATGACTTCAAACTGTTTTGAAACCTCGTGTTTTCACGGAGACATTAATCAACAATGCATCTATCTCAGTTAATGATAATATCGTGTAACTGAAGTCAATTTGTAATGGTGAATGTTTGTGTCATTTTATGTAAATAGATGAATCTTATTTGAGTGGATGTTTAGTTACAAATATTCAGTGGTTCTTATTCTAAGATCTACCTTTAGATAAATCAGCTATTTTACCACTTCATCTAGAGGTTAGAAACCCTGAATACTATACCGGAGTTCCTGGATTTGGCTCCCAGGATAATTTAATTTTAAAAATCATTATCACGAGACAAAAATAAGGTTATTTCGACAATAATCGGATATAAAATGTAATAAAAAACAAATAAATTGAAATTTACATTTAAAATTTTAATTTCATCTTGTTTTGAACGCTAGGTATAGAGTGGATAGTAACCAAATGGCAACTAATTTACAAAGTATTCTGAATACTTGTTTTTACAACCTTTAACTTACAAGCCTAAAAAATGATCCAATCCAAAATGACACACGTAAGCCATATATTTTGAACCCATATGTGACATTGAAATTTGAGAGGCTTCTGATGTTCTACGCAGAAAAGACGATGAATAGAAATGTCACAGAAATTGTATAATTTTCTGTAGTCTCTGTCAATTTTAAATTTGAGCCGACTTTACGATGTAAATATTTTTGCATTGGGTATATTAATAATTGGCGGCATGTATGCTAACCGACTTTATATGATTATTGCAGTCCGTGGAAACCTGTGTCTACTTTTAAATAAACCTAGATTTCTTCCGGAGAGTAAGTTTGGCCACGTCTGTAGATGTAAAATTTGAATGCTTCATATAAATCCTATTCTTTCTACATACTAAAGATAATTCTAATTGTAATCAAAATTTTATAACATTTATATATTGAGATTAAAAAGGCGTTTCTTATTCTGAATATCTACATATATCTTCATTCATATATTCCTTTTTATCATTATCTCAGTTTTATCTCATCATTTGTATATACTGAGTGTTCTAGAATATTTATTTTATTTCACATTTAACCTTAAGTATCACATTTGAACAGGCTGATAAAATAACGTTGTGAAGTTTCATGTCCCATTCATCGTAATATCAGTACGAAGCGAAGCTGTGCACATTTCCAAAGGAAAGTTCCACATTCCAACAACCGTCTAGCAACAAGAAAGGGTTTTAACGTGTATACATTTATAACAACCTATCGAAAATAGATCAGACGGGAGAGGTAACTTCTGATTTCTTATCTTTTCTACTCAGTATTTTATCTATGGTACTGTTGCGGTTGATTTTGACATACGCACAGTAGTTCAAATTTTGTGTGTATACCATGCCGACTAAATTCAGCGAAAGGTTGCCTCAAAGATTCCATTCGTCAATATCTTACGTTATAATCTGGGATGGCATAAAAAAATACCATTATTCATATTGGTGGAATGAATATTGAATATTATTCACTAAACACTTAAACATGCAGCACCAATGTTTTAGCAAAATAAACTACGAATCTTTTTTAAATGCAGTGCTGTTGAAAATACATAAAAGAATAATGTACTTCATTTGCAAAGTCTATCTTAGAATTGTGTATAAGTACTTCGCTTATTACATTATTGATTCTATTTGAGATTCTCTACATATTAATATGGCAGCAATTTTGGACGTGCATATTAAAAACGGGTTTGTTAGAATATGGGCCCTATTTTTTCGATATACATCTATTAGATCAATAACTACAGATATTCACAGTCGCAAGGCTCATGCTGTTGACACCACCGTGTAATCTATGTAACGCGATCGGTGGGCGGACGGCCAGCGCGCATCTGGCTCCCTTATCGACTCCTGCTACTCTAGTACACCCACTTTGTGACGCGTTTGTAAGCTTTTCATTTTTAATTTGTTCAGCTTAAAAATATGTCACCCTGGAATTCAAATTCAATTTGTTTTATTCATTATAAGGTACATACATACACTTAATGAAAGTCATGTTTTAGTTATCATACTTCGGGTTTGTGCGCCCTTCAGGCTATGGTAGACCGGGAGAAAAAAGCCGGCGAAAAAAACTCCCAGCACTCTTTTAAATAACAAAATCGTTTTTATGTTAATCGAAAATTATACAGAGTTTTACTTATTGCTTAAGTAAGCATAGGTATATGAAAGTAATCCACTGTGTAGGTAAGTAATTCGTTACTCTTAATGTACCTACATATTTGTTTATAGGTATTTTTACGTAAATTTCTTATAGGGAGCGGCAGAAGCTAAGAATTTTCTCCAACTATGATCCTGACAACTTTTTTTGGTTCTTCTATCCGCATCAGCGCGTAATACAATATCAGTATAGGAATCTTATGTAATTTCAACATTAGGACATGGGGCACGTTTAATATTCCTTATATCATGTATTAGCACGATATCTTCATTGTTTCATAAATGGTACTAATATATCTCCTAAGCTCTAACATTATAACTTAAAATTGATAATATTCGTATGTTTATTTTTTACAACAAAGATTACTAAAAAATTAACGTGGCAGTCACACTTTCAGCAAAGATTCCTTACACATTTCGCTGATAACTCGAGTAGGTACATGCGTAAAATACATCATTTATCACGTAAACTTCCCGTGAAATGGCAAAAACGTTACCTTTAGTGAAGTGTCAGAAACAGCCCTCTGGCCCTGAAAGAAACACCTTTCTCGTAAGTATTTTCGCTTCTTATCACTCACTTAAAAGAGATTCACTTTATGAAGTGGGTGAATGTTGAGAAATAAAGCGAAATCAGCTGCTTTAAACCTTTCATATTCTGTGCTGAACTAAATCATTTAATATAATAATAATTAATTCAGCTTGCCGTAGTACAGTTTATTTCGTTGATAATTTGTTTAGAAACTGACTGTCACAGGTAAAGAATTCGCTTCCATTAGTCAAAAGCAAGGAAAAAAAAATTTAAATAGATATACATAGGCAATACAAATGTACGATATTTGTTATACTCTTTCAGCGCTTAAAGCGATTGCTAAGCGTTATCCTTAAATTTTGACGCGTAAGCGCGCACTATCTGACGCTGTTAACGTGTAAAGATAACGTAATGACGAGAGACGAGACATATGTTTCGCGTTTCTGGGGAATTTTGAGTAGTGGCATGATTAGCTCCTCGCTACTTGAAACTACTCCAGCCGAATGGGATAGTTTTTGTGTGGCGCCCATTTTTGAATATAGGGGTTGGAATAAACAACTTTTTTAAATTTAAGATTTCTGTATAGCTATACTTCATTACATAGTATAAAATAAAGTCGCTTTCTCTGTCCCTATATTCCTTTGTAAGCGTAAATTTTTAAAACTACGCAACGGATTTTTAAGCGGTTTTTAAGTGGTTTTTTTAATAGATAGAGTGATTCAAGGCGAAGGTTTGTATATAATATAATAACACCCATTATTAAATATAGTAATATAGCAATGATTTAACACGCGCGAAGCCGCGGGCAAAAGCTACTAATTGATATTAGAAGAATATTCCTGTAACGTAAGTAATTTGTAACGGAGGCAAAAATAATGTTTTTAGCTGAAATGGAGAGCGAGGATTCCGAGTCTGACGACAACGCGCCCACGGTGATGGTGAACGGCAAGCCGGTGGCGCTCACGAGCATTGACGATGACGTCATCGCACAGATGACCCCCTCCGAGAAAGAAACGTACATTCAAGTGTACCAAGAATACTACAGCCACATGTACGATTAACTAGGCGTAAGCACAACGCCTGTTAAGACCGATAACTAAAATTACAAGTACATTTTTATGTGAATGTATTCTTTATCTCCTCTCCCAAGCATTTTGAACACGAAATGGTGCAGCAGAAAAGAAAATCAAATATATGCAATATTTTATTTCAAAAAATATTTTAAATATGCATTAAACATAAATTACTATCGTCTACATCTTTTAACAATAATTCACTAAGTAACAAGGCCCCTAATTCATAAAGAATGTCAAATTAATACTGAACTATCACTATGGACAACGGTAAAATTTGTACTTATATTTAAGAGAAATACTGAATTGAACTAGGTACATTCTTGATACATTTATGTTCAAGATATATAGCGACAAGTTTTGACATTTCAAACACTGCGTTAAAATTACCTATGTAGGTTTTGGGAACCTCACAACGGGATAACATAAAGGTGGGTTTTTTTAATGGATATTATCTTTATCAATCAAACTTTCACTTCCAATGTGTTTTACAAATTATATAATCATTACAATTGTTCTCTACTCTACGACTATTTATAAATTAATCTTTCTTGAAATTCTGAATAATGGATTCTGATCAATCGAGATGCTTGCCCCATTTCTCCCAATATTCTTCAGTCTGCATCTCCATCAAGCGGGACAGGCAACGGTCGCATGCAAACATTTCTTCTTCACCGGTAAATATAGCGGCCTTTACGTCTTCCTGTAAACAATAAGAACATATTAATAAAATAGAACTGTCTGTCTGTGATTTCAATATAACTATGTTTTCTGAAGTGTTTATAGTTATTTAAATGACACGAAAACATTTAAATTTCTCTCTGTCCATCTGTTTGTATCGATCGGGTTAATCTTTGAAACAGCTTACTACCCAATTTTAATGGGAATTTGTAAAAGCTACATATAGGTTACACTTTCTATCAGCAAAACCTAATATGTAATAGTTTCTTAAAGTAACCCATATCACTTTAAAAATACGTTAAGTTGAAAAATGTCATTTGGCATTGGTACGATAATACATACTGAATCTTTTGTAATCTTCAAATCATCCATAAGTGCCCGGTCAGAATCAGCCAATTCTTCTTTTTCATCATCAGTTTTGAAAATTTTCTGAGGTTCGACTTCTGCAGAAATTACTACCTATAAATAATACACAATTACATCAACTATAAACATATCCTTGTATTCAGAAACTTGAGATTTAAGATGACAAGGATATTATCCGAAAAAACCAGTTTCCAAATTAGTTCGGAAGTCTCCCAATTCCCAATTTGTTTGGATATTCAACACTCTACTATTTAACGTTTAGTTTATATTAAGACTATGTATTGATAAATGATTTACTCGGAAGGCACTTACGCGTACTCTATTATCATAAAGTGTATCAATGAGTGTTATAAATCTCCTTATTTGTGATCTATGTCTCACTATAGACAGTTGTGGTAAATTCCTTATAAATACCGAATGGAAAGTTTTGGATAAAACAAGATAATCACTGGCTCCTAGAGGCTGAAAAGTAATTATATGATTATTAGTCATCGGTGATGGGTAGAATGTACTTTCTCATGATTTAATTAAAAATAATAATAACAGCTTTAACAAAAGGTAGTTATTAAAATGGGTATAGAATGTTTACTATAGATGATTAAGTTGTAAATGGTCCATATCTAAAAGGGGATAGACTTCACTGTCTGTCTGTATAAACATCGTCGACTAAATACAAAAATGACATATTTCAAAATTTGTTTTCTTACAACACAAACTTGGGGGAAAAATAATGTACAAGAAAAATATTTTAATGACAGCAGAAGTAAATGAAGTATCTATGTATATAATTGTCTTTAAATTTATTTGCACTAATATCCAGAACAACTTTAATTTAACACTTACTCTGTCACATAACTCTTCAAAAGTAGAATCCAAGACTCTTCCACAAGATTTTGCAAATTTTACATTCCTACCAAAGATATTTATAACTCGTGGCCTTACTGTGTCTGTTTCTTTAGATACAAGCTGCTTAAACAGGTTGTCAACATCTTCGTTCTGTTGATTTTCATTTGTTCTGAAAACAATAACTTTTATAAGTAATTATTAGTACTGTTTAGTACTACATTATTTCACACTTCAATGTAAATGATCTAGTGACACCAACTCGGAGAAGTATTTGAACATTTAAATAAGTAATTGCATGATTGCCATAGTTACTTAATTAAAGCTAGAATAAATTGCCTACAATTATATAATGAAGTTGGTCTCATGGTATGATCACTGGATCATACCATGAGACATGGTACTGACCAAATCCAAGACATTTTTGAAATATGTCATTTGTTCAACATTAGAATGCAGATCATTTTTATAACAATATTACTTTCTTTTCACCTAAAAAAATATTTAAATATGTGAAGCAAAAAAGCTCATAAAAGAAAAAATATAATGTATTAACAAAACAAAAATGCACCCTGGAAAATGTTAAAGGTGGAAAGCAAATCTATTTGTTAACCATAGCTTCAAGAGCTTTTGTATTCTTTACATATTATATAGTTTCCC
Source organism: Myscelus amystis hages (assembly GCA_018244895.1). Classification (NCBI taxonomy): domain Eukaryota; kingdom Metazoa; phylum Arthropoda; class Insecta; order Lepidoptera; family Hesperiidae; genus Myscelus; species Myscelus amystis. The sequence continues at coordinate 8,915 of DWQT01001878.1, forward strand.
AATCTTTACTTACATAAAATATTTGCTATATTTGCTGCCAGACCCCCGCAATCTATAGTCAATTCCCGAATCTAACTGAATAACATTGCAGTGTTGTTTTAGCACTGGTATAAATGGTAAGAAGTTAGATCTCTGCAATCCATTCTTGTATAGATCATCAGGTTTTCTATTGCTAGTTGCTATCACAACACAACCATTGTCAAAGAGTTGAGTAAATAAGCGCTTTAATATCATAGCATCACCAATATCTGTCACCTACCAAACAAATAATGAATAATAATAACAATTGTTTGCTTTGGTTTCTTTACTAAGTAATAACTTTAAATTTTATAAGCTTCTTAATTTTTTAATTGAAGAAATTATATAATAACATCTGAAATAATTGATGTATACCACAAAGATTTTTTACTTTTTAAAATAAAAACACTCAATTTGTACAGCTATGCTAGCGGACTGCTTTTATAGTAATTATGTGTATTTAGATGCATATAGAAGTTATAAAAAAATAACTTACTTGAAATTCATCAAAGCAAATTAGCCACGATTCCTGGGTGATATCAGCGGCTACTGGAGGTATGGGATCAAAAGGCTTGGAATCCTCATCTCTGAATGAACTTGCCCCTTTGCCAGATTGTATTTTAAGCTCATGAATTCTAGCATGAATATTTAACATAAACGAGTTGAAATGAACCCTCAGCTTTTCTTTGATCTAAAAATAAAAAGAAATTGGAAAGTTTTGATTTGTAACAAAATATAATATAAATACATAATCACATTATTGACATTACTGGTACTGTTTCATAAAAAAGATCCATCAGCATAGTTTTCCCTCCCCCAACACTTCCATATATGTAGAGTCCTTTTGGCGCAACAATCTTTAATGGTTCTTTTTTCTTAAAAAAATTAAACATTGATCTTCCAGCAGTTTGAACGGGCCGCTTAAAGACTACGACTTCTTGGTATACTTCCTGAAGACACTTTACAACCTGTTCTTGATGGTCGTCCTTGCCTAATAAACCACTTGACACTTTTTGAGTATATATATTCCATGGCCCTTCGTTATTTGAGAACTGGTTGTGGACTTGTGAAGATATTAAACGAATGCAAAGTTGACAATGCCTCCATGGTTTTATGATGAAAGGAGAAACTTGAAATGTTTGTATGAACATTTTTATTTGTTATTATGAAACTAACAATAAAATATTACGTAACTGTTTGTAACTTAAAAAGTACTCTTATAAATGTCAGTATAAGATACATTTCAACCATTTAGTAGGACAACAAATAAAAAAGGGACTAAAATGAAATTAACATTCTATTCTAGGATATTAGCTACCTAACCAATTCTGTATGAACATCTGTTCTGTTATCAACGGTGACGGTCACTTTCCGTTGACATTGCCCGATATGACTGACAGCTGACATTTCTAAGTTGAGACTGCCTTGCTTGTAATGGGGCGTTGCGGTTCAACTTATTTTATATAATACGTAAGTTCCACAATTTAACAGAAACATATATGTAGCTAATAAGGCCGCTAGCACAAATTCACACTTTTTCAATAATCACAAACTTTTTAAAATAAATTATACAAATACAATACAATATCTCACATCATGAAATGAAGCAATTATTGCAAAAAATAATATCTGTGTTTATGTTTGACACAATCCCGCTATTGGATTTTTATCATATTAGAAAATAAAATTATTAGTTTCATTTGTATAACTATCTGACGATTACTACCTTATTTATCTAAATTATGACTCGCCGACCGGATTCGCAATGCAGATGTAAGAAAGAGGTTTTGTGTAATAGAGAGCATCGGTGTAAAAATGAGAAAGGGAATGAATGCTCCGATGGTTCGGCCATGCGGAAAGAATGGATAATGAAAGAATGGCAAAGCACATGTACAACGCGAGTGTTGATGGACGTAGGTGCCGAGGGAGACCAAGACTGTCCTATCACGACCATTTAGGTCAGACACTGGCTGGCGGGGGACTCAAGAGTCTAGGAAACCGCCGTTTTTGCACGAAGACACTGATGGTTGTGGATGGAGCAGGGCAGGTTTGTAAGGACAGAAATATTAATACTCGGTGCTTTCTGCCTACCCCGTTAGGGACCTGGCGTGATGGTTATGTATGTATGTATGTAAGACTAAAGCGTACAACCTTCCCTATGAAAGGAGGCTCGATTCATGAGTGGACTAATAATAGGTCGGAAAAAAAAGTAAAGTAGGTATCTCCTGACCGAAGCAAAGGATATCCCACATTATGTATGTAGGTTTTTTTTTTTCAAGATTACCTAAACATAAGTTTTCATTGCCAATAATTTCAAGTAAATAAAAATTATTCTTTTAAAATATCGCATCGCTCCAACTTTTTAAACTCTTTCTTCAGATTCTGAGAGTGATTTGTTTTAGGATTCAATTTGACGTATTGTAGACTTATTAGAAGAAAAATTGACATGTTCATCAAGTATAGGTACTATACCGAGAGTTAGTTAAGGTGAATTTCCTTGCACCGTTAAAATTTTGAGAATGACGAAAATAAGTGGCGCTTTGGTCCGTCCATTACACATTTTTAAAAGATATTAAATACGAAACATACATGCGTACGATCGCGTGTTTGTCACTGCAATGATGGAAGGAAGCCCTCAGTAGTGTGTTGTATTTGTGTCGAGTGTTTTTTCACTTTTTAGCCTCAATAACGCAGAGCTAATGAGGGCTATCATTTGCCTGTAGAGACACTTGTATTTTTGGAGGTCTCAAAAATGTCAAGGTTTACTGAACGCACTGTTGCTGCTTTTTGTTTTATTTATTTAATAATTTTTACATTGGGAAAAACAAAAGGCTAACTCCGTAAATCGCTGCTTATAGTCTGCACCGATAAGTCCTGCATTTGAAATTTTGTATGTTAATTAGGATTGAAAACTGCATTTATTTCACTTACTAACTCCTTAATACTTTGTCTAAGCCACTATTTAATAACTTAAAAAGGTGAAGTTGAAAGTCATTATTTATCTTCTTAATCTTTACAGAAGTAGTATAAAACAAAGTCGTTTTCGCTTCCTGTCCCTATCTACGCGTAGATAGTTAAAATTACGCAACGGATTTTGATGCGGTTTTTTTTTAAAAATAGAGTGATTCAAGAGGAAGGTTTACACGTATAACTAGCTGTTGTCCGCGGCTCCGCACGCGTTGCAATTCAGAATTTCTTAATGGCAATAAGTAAAAATGTAATATATTAATTTAGATATTCCAATAAACATACATTTTAACACAAAAAAAACCGACTTCAAAGAAGAACTAATCTAGACCTAATTAATACGCACTAAAAAGTAAATAAATAATTACGTATTTTTCTACAACTTAATAATGAACTTGCTTTTCTCCTCTTCAATATGTAGGTACACATATATTGTTGTCTTTGCAGTCGGTGTCAGCCAAGGAAACACTATAATATACCTAGACACCGACTCCTATAAAATCTATAAAACTCATACGGGAGCAGAACTTTAATTATATGGTACAAGACTATGATTACGATGATGATGATGATGATGTCAAATAAAAATTCTAGTCCATTGATCTGCTTTATGTGACCTTTCGGACGTAATTTGTAAAACTACCGAAAACTGCGTGTATCCGATCGAACGATCACAAACAATACACAATGGATACCGCCTTAACAATGCACTATCCTTTATGAATACTTAATTATAAAAACTCAAACGTATTTTGCAAATCGTAACCTAAATACTACTTAGTACCTAAAATGTGTTTCAAACTAAAAATAATGTCATTCTAAATTTAATTAGGAAAATTTCCAATAAATCTTTAATAGCAGTTGCGAATCACCGAGTAATTAAACATTTAATGTAAGAATCTATTTTTCCTGACAAGTACATAGTTATTAGAAACCACAGATTGCGGTGATGTTAAAATGAAGGAAGCTCTTTTAAAAATTGAGCTTCACAATCTGGGTGGTGATTCAAATAAATAACAGAGATTCAGCAATCAGACGAATATCTTGAGAATACAGGATGTGGCCAAATTGAAATCGACGTCCCGAGTGCATTGACGTGGTAAGTGCATAATATATTGCAATCAGCGGTAACGCATTATCGTAACATCCTCTTATTCTTTTCGTTTAATAAGGATGCAACAAATCACAAATATTTGCAACTGCAGGGGTACTTCATATTTAACACAGTCAGTTTATAAATTCAACGTTCGTTAAGTTAAGGCAACTTTTAATAGAAAAAATACTTCCTAACTAACTTTTCCTAAATAATATGTTTAATTACAAAAATATTTTTCCGTTTCGATATCCACGTAAAAAACAAAGAATTAAGTCGTGTTAACGCACAGAAGCAAGTCTCAATGTTTGCCGTTTGAATATTTATATGAATTTACCTTCTTATCTTAATTTATTCGTGAGGCATTTACTATTAATGTTGAATAAAAACAACAGTAATTTGTAGGAACAAGCAAGAAAAAGTAAAACAACTCTATTGGAAAATAAGAAGCACCGTTCAGGCGTTCGTCTCCGTCCGCTCAATTTAAAAGCTACTTCTTTTTTTGTCTGACCCTTTTGTACTGTCTCCTGGAAATTCGTCGCGACGTACTTAACATACGGGCTATTTTGAAATACAAGTATACGAGTCATCGTAAAATTTGCTTATGGGATGTAAAATATTGTAGTAACAGCTTGACTCACTTTATAACTGGTTATTTATAAGCTAAGTTCCCAGTAAATACAAAGTTTAATTTATCTAGCTAAAAGCGTTTATACTATGAACGAGCACGCAGCTCTTAAAGAAATATGCTGAATATGGACATAACATACATACTATTGTGCAATGTTTAGTGACACATTACAATTGTATCAAAAACATGACTAAATAAATGTTAGAACTGAGATATACTCGTACATACATCATATGTATTCACTCAGCGACCTATTAACATTTTCTCAGAAGAGTGGCACACATCCTATTCTAGTAGACCTATTTGGGTGTTCTTAATGTTTTCTCTACATGCAGGTAGCACTATTGTAGTCAATGTCAAGGTTACCTTCGGCGAACTGACCTACGGAACCTAAATTGCTCTTGAACTCGCTCACACACTGGCCTCAATTGTGCCCGTATGATGTCCCGGTTAACAACCTCTGGTGCCAAGGTGCCTGATGTTGTTTGCTTAGTTAAACGGAAGATTCAAAAAATAAATTATGCACTCATTACGAACACTATGTCGTATTTTATAATGTTCAATTATAAACCAATGGCTCAAGTTGGGTCCAATATTATGTATCTAAGTACCTATAAATAATTTCGATAGACACGGGTTGAGCGACTTTATATTAATTGTTATGAGTAACATATACCTATACCTAAGTTATTAGCTGTATAAAACTGCACAGGTTTTACCGTTGTCACAAAAGTAAGCCTAACATTTTGTTTTTATCGTATACCTATGAGCATTCGAGAATCTGGTCAAGTTTGAAGCGTTGTAAAACCTAGATAAATAAATAATATTTAAACAACATTATAGTGGAAATTGTTCGTTGAGAAACCCTCTACAAAAGTGATCTTATGTCGTTTTATTGTAAAATAAACTGTAAAAAAGTTATAACGTCCGAAAGGAAACTTGTTACAACATTTTCACTTATTTTTCTTATAACTGTTTTGTTGGTCACTTGACTATAAAAAGTAATAGAAATAAAATTGTAAAAAATTTAATTTGCTACTCCTCATGTTTAATTGCATTTTTTGTAGGGTTGCTAGTTTACGAGATACAGGGCGAAAATCCTTTGCATCCGTTTTTCCAAGATGGCGGCCTGGGGCCAAGGGTAGCGACCCCACAAACTTGAACATAAGCGTCTACTGACCCCCCCCCCCTTCTACACATGAATAAAATAAAATTGCGTCCTCGGAAACCGCAACCTAAATGTAACTCTGCAATGGACTACATATTTTAAAATGTGTTCAAATTGAAAACATAAGTGCAACATTACGCGTGTATCAATTATTGAAACTCCTTCATTCATCATATAAGACTTAAACTTACACCTGTACCAGTGACCAGCCAGTTATCTTATTTTCTACACACAAAACAATTTAAGCTGGTTAGAAATAAATCAAATATGGCACCACGCTAATGTATATGCGTTCTTCCGACAGATTCACACTTCGGATGTATGGCGATTTTTTGCAAATATCGAGGGTGGTCGAGCCATGCGGGCTCAGCTGCGTATGTGATTATGTGCTATAATCTATTCTTATTCACAAGTTTATTAAACTGACGGATGTTATATGTGCGTGTCTACTTAACATTTCCGCAATTTTTTTAAGAGCATGTTACAGCTCTGACGTGAGCACACTTAATAAATATATCGTTTATACGATTATAACACTTCTCTACAGTTCGTGTAAGTGCTTTTATATTACTTCTCTACAGTTTCGGCGTCAAAATATATAACGTAAAGGCGCCTATTAACGACCCCCTAAAATTGGATCCTATTACCGATCTAACTTTTAAATAAGTCATATCAG
>DWQT01001879.1:0-15466 GCA_018244895.1 Myscelus amystis hages
GTATAAGTGTAAAAAGTACAGACATTAATGTCTGATACTTATGTCACAATTTCTGTCGTAGTCTGAACGTACCATTACACTCATGCAAACATATTTTGCACATACTTGGATGACATGTGACCATAACGGAAGTTATATTTTCCGATAATGACAAAACCTGCGCCCTTAGAGTTACGGACCTACAACATATGGAAGATTATTTTTAATTAATATTTGCTTTAAATTGAGGCTGTTGACAAATGTGGCTGCGGCGTTTGCAAAACAATGTCTATGACTCACGGCATCCATTGAATGAATAAAATGTAAGGTCACGGACGCGATGTCTTACCGACCCAAGTCCGAGCTGTATTATAGCACCTTGTCATTCATACAACTCGATGGTCAAATATAAGCAAAGGTATTGTCACAAGATCCTATCAATTTGCCTAAAAACAGAGATTGATGACAAGGGACTATACCTATATACATATAAACATAAATTGAAGTCATATTACATAAATTGTACATTACATACGTTAGGTATGTTTTCGTTGAGGATAAAGTAAGTGTTCAGAATCTTAAAAAAAAACAAAGGTTATCGTGCCGTTGTATTATCTTCTGCACGCGCCTTTCTAATAACTGATTTAATATTGCCTCGCCTCTGTATTCTTCGAAATCACAATTCAAGGGTTATAGCGAAAAACGATTCTTATAAAGAACTAGTGATGATACCGGATTAAGGAAGGCCAGATCAGGTACCTGTAATAAAAGAGCTTGTACAATAATATTGATGAACGTGGAAGATGCCAAAGAAGGGTCGTAGCCGGTGTAAATCCCTAGTCTCTGCCTACCTCCATGGCAATTGGGCCTCACTGTATGTATGTACACAAGTATGTACAGTGCCGAGTGAATATGGCAATCTTGTATATTAGCAAAACGATACAAAGCTCAATCATCTTATAAATTATGTCACATCCTACACGAGACAAGGTAACCAGTTGAACATCCTTGACTCCTAAATTGATCGTAAATTATCTTTTGAGTACCTACTTATAGCCTTAAACGCAATTGTTATCGATTAATAAGCTTATAAGAAGGTGCCTATGCTTACTTGTGTTTAGTTTCATCGTTCCATTTAAGCGAATCGTATCAATAGGTAGCATTCTTAAGCTCTTACATCCTTTAGATAAATGTCAAGAGACATACGTAATGTAAGTACACTACATTGTATATTCGCGGCTACATAATGCTGTGCGTATGTAGCTTGTAAATACAGATAATTCGTGGTAAGCATGTGGGTGCCTCCGCACCCGGATGTAGGTACATGTCATTGGATGCAGTTGCACGCTGCGGCGGCACGACACACGCCCCGCCCGGACCACTGTCACGCTCAGTCGCCGATGACGTTTCGCCCGCGGCCATCGGCTTTTCCTATTTATTTATAGACAACTACCTATGTAATCATTTTAATAGGATAACGATTTAAACAATATCTGCTTTTGCTATCCTCATTCAACTCGCAGAACCAGTTAGGATAGAGCAAATAAAAGTAATACAATAAATGCTTAACTAATTGCGAGAAATTTACCAAAACTAGTTAATACTGTAGGTTAACTTTTTACCAAATTAACAAAAAAGCAAAATACTTTTTTACCTACTTATTTTTATATAACTACCGATATGTAAAAATACGTAATGAATGTTTTAGTATCGGAATTGCAAATAAAAAATTTGCTACAATCTTGTGGACATACCCGTACTAACGAGAATGTAGGTGAGCAGACTGAAGCTACTTAAAGTTTTTTCCAAGGACAATATTAATTTACAGTATTGGATGGAATTCAATGAGGAGTTGCACAGTTGTAAATAGAGAACGTAAAATATAGAAATTGATTTTTAAAATGTATGAAGAGAGTGAATGGATGTATAAAATAGAAAAGATGATCGTTAAAGTTCAAGATATAGTTTAAGGCAACAGGTGACGTGTCCCTTTTATACTCGTACCTGCTACAAAATATTAAACATTGAGACCAAGTCGGGTCGGGAGTCGCTCGAGCTTTGTATGATATTGAGAAACAAGGTTATTAAGCAGTAGTACCTACCTGCTATGTATTCCTTATAATCATCGGGCATCTTATATATTGAAGGTGTTATTTTATTTAGTAACTTTTATTAAAAACAGTAAATATCCTTATACTTTAATCTTTTCCTATAACTACCGTGGATTAGTTGTTCATTATAAAACTTAGACATAGATGATACTCCTTAATGAGGAATGTAAATATTTACAGGAATGTTTTTCAGTGTCCTTTAAAGAAAACGAAAAGCGGATTTACTCATAGTGCAAATAGGCTTATCTGTAATAAAATACATGCAGTTGGGGAGACTGCGACGATGTAGTCATACTTTCATAATTATGTCGACTAAGTAATAGTGAAATTGAGAAATCAAAAACGTCCACGTATCCAGGCACAGTTTGGAATACTGAGTCCTCCTTATAATTGTTAGTAGGTCTATTTATTTGCCGAAGCCCTAGGTTCCATTGAAACTTGGTTCCTATGCTGAGTCTACTTGCTATAGGTATGCTCAGTCCGCAATTCAGCTGTGTATCCCCGACTACTGTACCCATTGTTCGACTACTAAAAAGTACTGTACATAATTATTATCAAATAAAGGATATGATGCTTTTTAAGTACGGGTAGTACGAGTAGAATTCGTAAATTATTTAATGAATTACATCAAGCTATGGGCTGCAACAGCCAACGAATCAAGCCGGTTTCTTACATTTGTAAAAAAGGTGTAAAAAGGTATTGAAATTCCCATTCCTTTTTTATACCTCAGCCGCATTTAGAAGGCCATTAGGTATAATATTTGGAATAAGAATTTGAATTGATTCGGAACGGATATAGAATTTCCCAATGACACCCAAGTCTCGCCTCGAGGGCATATTAAAGCGCGTGAGTAATAAATTTTTGACTCGATCTCCACGCTCAATTACCATGCGCCGCGAAGCGCTGATTTTAGAATGAGTACGGGAAACAAAGCCACCTATATACGTACTGAGTAGGTACGTACGTACACAACTTCAAATTCGCAGTAAACAGCAACAAGTTTTTTTGTTACTTAGACGAGTTTCTATTTATGTATAGCTTTATAAAGGCTGATGGCAACAGAATGTCCACATTGTGATCGGTAAGCTCCGCGGAGATGGAGCTCTCGTCTGTATTAGTGTTGAGCCTTGTGACGCTAGTGTCCGCCACCCCGCACGGATATGGGGTTAAGGGTGGTGCATCCGCTAAAGGTTAGTATTGATATAGAAATACAACTGTTTAATTAATTATATATTTCTTAGGTACTTTTTGTCAATCTTAAATTCGTTCTTTATGATAGGAATTTTATAAATCGAACTAATAAGGTAAACTAGTGAATAATGATAATGTAAAACAGTTTTTGATAAATTTACACAATCATTTAAGAATATACAATTAAAATATTTAAAAATTTATTCATTCCTGTATTTTAACCGTAACTATATGTAAACATTCAGTATTAATAACATTAAAAACAATCATTTCCATAATATTGATTAAATTCAATCTAACTGACCTGTTGGTGGAGTGGTTAGTGATTCCGAGGACCGAATCGTGCATTTTGAACTTGTTTTCCAATCATGCCGGTATTTGTTTATTGTGTCCAGGTGTAAAATTATCGATTTAAGTATGTATTTAGAAATTTATATATGTATGTAATGTATTAGCTGCCCGGTCAATAAAGCACAAGCTCTGTCTAATTTCAGATCAATTACAAGTTATGATTTTGTTCCAAGATACATAGTATACTATTAGGACTTATTGTTTTTATTTATTTATTTTATTGTACAATTTATTACACTGGACAATTAACAGAAACAAACATATTAAATTTTGCACTTAGGTACTGGTTATCTCCCAAAGAGATGTTAGTTTTTATATATCATATAATGTTTAAATTGTTGAAATACTTATATATCAATACAATATATTGTTTCAGCTGAAGCAAGTGCAGTGGCTGGTGCCTTTGGTGATGTAGGGCAAATTCCACTCAGCATTCCATCTGGAGCAGCTTATTCTGGTAGTTTTTCAAAGTCTTCTTCGTCTAGTTTTGCCTCCTCGAGTGCCAGTTCCAGCTCTAGCTCATACAGCTACAGTGGCTCTGGTAATGGTATCACCGGCTTTGGCACCAATGGATCAGGTCATAAAGAGTGCTCATCTGGAACTTGTCCTGGAACTGCACCCTCTGGACCTTCGGTTAATGGACAACAACAATTCGGCGGTGCTAATGCTGTTGCTACAGCACAAGCGAAGGCTTTGTCTGGCTCATATACACCTTGCCAAGGATCTACATGTAGTGAATCCCCAATTGAAAAATGCTCTACAGGACAATGTTTAAGTAATTCTGAAGGGAAAGATCAAGATAATTGCGGTACAGGAAATTGTCAGTCGAAGTCGGAACCACAATCGCCTTCGAGTAACACCGGTAAGACAGTACCATGCAGCACGGGACAATGTGATGCAGACAATGAAGGAGATAATAGTGACTCCAACGATTTTTCTGTAAATGTAAATCGAGGTTCGAAATCAAAATCAAAATCATCTCATGATTTAAGTGATCAATATCATAGGGAAAAATCTTCCGACACTGATTGTTCTAACGGAAAATGCATCCCTGCTAACTCCTATTCGGGTAATGCTGGAAACACTCAACACCAACAATCAGTGCCAGCTACTTATTTAACAACTCCAAATGAAAACGAGCCATGCACAACCCCAGGGTGCAATTATCCTTCTCAAAGTAATAGTCCACAGAATAGTGGCTTACCGTCAAGTTACAATGTTCCTATTCAGTCTGCAACAAATGCACCAAATACGCATTATTCTCCTCCAAGTAACAGTTTTCCACAAGATAACCAGGCGAATCCACGCAAGGACAACCAATATAAGCCCGACGTTCCTTGCACATCGCCAGTTTGTACCTCTGGTTCGAATAGTGCTGGCACATCCAACATACCTAATAATCATTTTGCACCAAAGGACCATAGTAATCTAGGACCTTGTGCATCGGGGCAATGTGATTCATCCCCAAACACGCATTATTCTCCTTCTATTAACAGTTTTCCACAAGATAACCACGGTAATCCAAGTAAGGACATCCAATATAAGCCAGGCGTGCCATGCACATCGCCTGCCTGTTCCTCTGCTCCTCAAAATACTGGCACATCCAACATACCTAATAACCATTTTGCACCACAGGACTACAGTAATCTAGGACCTTGTGCATCCGGGCGATGTGGTTCATCCCCAAATGTAGGGCATTCGGGTAACGGTGCTTTATCTGGAATTAATCCACCCAACTTTTCCCATGGAAGTTATCCGTCTAATGTGCCTCGCAATGACTTAGATCAACCAATTTGTAACAGTCCAAATTGCGCAGGATTCTCTTCCTATCAACCAAACCTTGGTTCTACTACAGAACCTAAATATACGATTCCGGCTTATTCTTCTTCGCCTGAAAATCAGCAAAATAAGAATTGTGGAGGTAAGGCCTGCCCTGGTACAGAACAGATTGGATTACCAATAAAGCCCAGTGATTCAAATGCTCCCGTATATTCAGGAGGCTTTGGAGGACCTACAGGAATTCAAGACATAACTTCTGGAGTGAATAAATTCCCTGGACAATCTGGTAATCATTATAATACAGCGAACTATCAACCAAGCCATGGTAAGCCAACGGAAGCTTTTGGGCCTACCTCCATAAATGGGTCTCCTGGCACAACTAAACCTAGTAATTTTAGTCCTGATAACCATTATGACTCGGCTCATACACACAGCTCAAGTGGTCAAAACGGACCTTATGAATCTTCTCATGTACAAAAACCTTATAGTACATCTAAAACGAATGAGATAAATTCTAATCAATACGGTCCTGATCATACACCCAGTAATGGAGCAACAACTGGAAAATTTAGTCCACATGGTAACCCCTCTTATACGAGTAGTTTTGGAGCACCAACAGTGCTAAATGTGCCCGGGGGATCTGGTACACAATACGACAACAGTGGTATACGTAAACCCAGCACCGTTCACTCTTCCAACAGTCCTTCTTTTACAAGTACTATCGATGGTTCTATTACATCATCCCATTCAAATTCGGGGTCTAATTCAATTCATGGATCTTTTGAAGCACCTAAGCCAGGCTCAGAATCAAATATACAAAGTAGTCCAATTTATACAAATGCACTAAATGGTCCAGTAGGACCTAAAGGTGGATCGAGCTCGACATTTGGAATTACCGATAAACCAAGTTCTGGGTATTGTGGAGTAACAGGTTGTAATAGACCGGTGGAAGATAAAACAAAACCGACCGCAACAACTGCTACTCAAAATAAACCGATTTATACTGGTGGCTTCGGTGGTCCAACAGGTTTCTTAAAACCCAATGATTTTAATGTTCCTAGCCATAATTCGGCAACATTATCAGAACCTTCTTGTACCACCGGTAATTGTGCATCTAAAAGCCCTACGCAAAATCATAGTCACGGACAATCTTTAACAGGTACTCAAAGTGTGGCGGGTGCTACAGCCTCGGCAAATGCCGTAGCATATTCTGGAAGCTTTGGTGGACCGCCAGGTATTTTGAAACCGTACGACGATGGAAAAGTAAACATCCCTGCTCACAGCAACCTTGGTGGCATAGATTCTTCTCCTTCCCATGATACTGCGCATCCAGGTGGACCAACACCAAGTGGCAAACACTCTATACCTGATGGTTCTATAGATGGATCTAGCGCTAGGGCACAGGCAAGCGCCTCCGCTACGGCTACTGCAGGAAGCTATAACGATAACAATAGTTACAAAAATAATGGCGCATCGGGTGGTTGTAACAGTGGCTGTCCTAATAATGGATCAAATAACGATGCTGCTAATTTTGGACTTCCAACTGAACCTTTGAAAAATGGTGCTACTGCATCCGCCAAGAGTATTGCCGGTGCTAATTCGTTTGGCTACGGTAGTAGTATCGCTAGCAGCTCAGCCAGCGCTCATGCAACAGCCGGCGCGGCAACTAAAGGAGGTGAGATTCTTATATACATATTTCTTCTTTATCAGTTTTATGGTAGACACCTGTACTTAACGAGAACGTTAAATAATAAGTGTTATTTTTAATTAAAATTGTATACTGCAAATTATACTCTACGTGGGATATACAAGTCACATATAAAAAAATACATCACAGACAGACATCCTATTTATTTGTAGACATATTTTTATGAGACGAAAATCATCATCATAGATATAAAAATAAGGGATTGGTAAATAATGTTTCCTAAAATTTAACCCTAAATTGTTTAAGTAAAAGAGAAAAAAAGGTGTCTATAAATAACTATTACTTATACAGTAACAATTATATTAGTGAAGCCTGAGTGCACATAACAGTATAATAAAGGATTGAAAACAATATTAATATACATCTTAATACACTAGTAAAATCACCAGTATTACGTTAAACAATGTTGATACATTTCTATTTATTGTTTATATCTTATATTTTGTTTCAGGTTACGGCAGAAAGTAAATAGTTCTACCTTTTAAATTAGAATGTTGATCGATGTTCACAGTAACATGATAATAAGTCGGAAGTATAAAAATATTTGTTTACGTAATTCCACCAATGTACGAAATGAGAAGTATAGTAACTAATGAACGTATACTATGTTAATGTGATAAAGAACGTAATTTAAGATTAGATAGAATATGAAATATAGAAAAAAATCTATATCTGCCTAAACAATTGAATTAAATAAAGAAAGTTATTAGTACCTACTGGTGTGTTTCATTTTTATCTTGAGACTGTAACGAGGCTTTCAAAATAATTTATCAACAATTTTAATTTTTTCGTACATTTTCGTAATTTTTTGTACGTTACTTGAGAACGAAGGGTTATGCCAGCGATCGCTTATTGATAAATCTAGTCACGTCATCAGTCGATTCGGAAATCTTCGACAAATCCTATTAATATTATTTGGGTTTCCAACGATTTTCTAATTTCCCATTGCTACGTAGTTTTATAGAAAGTATTCAAATCAATAAAGGACATTCAATGAGTCACCGTTGCCTGTTCTATACCTAATATTATAATCTTAATTTTAAACTATTCCCTTAATTGTAATCGTTGCTAATTGCTCCGTGCTTGTTAAGGTACTTAAGAAATGTTAAGGTTTTATACCTACCTCATAATAATACTTCTATTAGTATAAGCTATAAGTCATAGCGTATAACTATACATAAGTATCTGAACATATTAATGGATCCTTTTTACATCCTATATCAGTCAAGAGTAGTCGCTGCATTTTATAATCGTATAATACTATACACGTAATGTCAATGCCAATTTATTCTCACGAATGACGTACACTTTGGGTATGGACAGCAAAATACTTAATATCTTGATTTGAAAATTAAAGTACAAAGTTAAAATATTTTGTTACTTTTAAGACAATCGTAATATTTTAAATATACGGACGTAATCATGCGAAACGAGTTACTAAAAAACCTCAGAATGTAACCAATTTGATTTTTGACACAAGACCATAAGTATTAGGTGCGAACGAGTTTTATATTGCAGCCTGCGATATGTGTATATTGAATGTTCTAAAGTTCTCCGTTAATTATTATTTGTACAAGTACGTTGTAATGAAGATTGCTGTCATTCAAATGTAAGGCCGTTGGTTTTACCATTTAAATTAAATCATATGATTTAACACGGGTAATTTAGGAAAGATTACAAAAACTTACGAATCATACATAGTGTTCAATGAAAGTGGTATCTGAAATGTTCAAAAATATATTTAAGAATCCTTGTTAAACCAACTTTATAACACATATACGTAATTATTATAAAAAACATACCAGTGTACGTTTTTCTCATTATTTCTCTCTGACACGAATGGTCAAATATGAGGAAATTAATTTTGTGTTGATGGTTCTTCGCTAAAATTGGTTCTGGTTAGTGTGGCTGTGCTCGAGATCCATATTTAACTTATTGCCAACTTTTAAATGTTTTTTTATTTTGTAATCGTCGCAAAAAAACACGGGTTTTTAATTTTCAGTCTTTTCTCCGGAAGCGCGAGCGTAGCTTCCAATAACAATCAGTTTAGTAAACAGATGTAAAAACAAGTGACTTATTTTATTTTGCGGGCATACTATTTACAATATGTATTTATAAACATAACATCATACAACGGTGATATTGTAAGATACAAATATCAAAAAAAAAATGTACCTAATTGAATTTGTTTATGAAAAGCAGATATGCATAGTCCTCGGGTGGGTGGAATGTTACATCAACTGGTAATGAATTATTTATTTCTATAGCATCCGCAAACACCTTAGTCATGAACAATGGATGAGACAAGTAAATGATTGTATCAGCAGGTAAATGTATGAGCTGGCTCTTGTAATTTATGAATAGGATTACTAACTACCTAGACCTTTAAAGACATTAGAAAATTGGTATAGTAATGGAAGCACATAAACATTAAACTTATTGATTTATTTCATACCGAACCACACTATTCCAATAGGTACTAAAAATACTGTAATATAAACATAGCAGGCACTATGACTTGCTTCTAGTTTATGTCAAACCTCTCATTTCTTTAATATGACTGTTTCCTAAAAATTAAAGGGAATAATGAAGAGCTGACCCTGTTCTGACGACATTATAATAATATGTTGTATGTTAAACATTGTCATTAGTGACGTAATATCCAGTATGTGGGCACCTAATTCTTGCGACGAAAAACAGACATTTGACTAGAGGTCGTTTATTTGCGTCCATATGATTTTTTACTGTTAAACTTGATACTATTCATCGCGCTCGCATGTACCTGTAGAAGGAAAAATATGCCAAAACACTGTTTAATAGCTAACTTTTGCGGTATATTTTAAGGTTTTAGCTAAATATTTTACAGGCTTTAAAATATCGCAAACGTAATATTAGGACTGAAAAATGAGCTTGGTGTTCGAGCTTAACAATGATCATTTTGATATACATACATACATACATACATATTATGTTCGTCTTTATTGATTGATAGAGGCATTGATAAAAATATGAACTCCGAAAACCCTATTAACAATTTCATGGTGTACAATAACAACACATTTATAAAAGATATTACTAAATTATTAACGAACTGGAATATTCTACTGGTAATAAACCTTGATTCATAAACGGGTGGTTAGTCCCAATTAGTTCGAGGGAAATATTCTTAGTGTTGTTTCAGTTGCTGATTAACACTATTTCGACTTTTAATTAGGTACACGTACATAAATTACATACAAAATTTAAAATATTTATAATAACAAATAAACTGGATATAGGTGCATTGTTTTAGTAGCACTGCTTTTGAAGTGTCTCTACTAGGCACTGGCTTTTCCCACAGTTACCTGAAGCATCCTCCATTACGTGACTTCAATGTGGCGGAGGTGACGAGTTAGTGGCAAAACCAACTATCAGATCGTTTAAAACCACCTTTAACGTCCTGGACCGACTTTTAAATGCATTCTCCGTTACGTCATGTTAACGATCATAATATGCCTCCTCGACTTCGCGGGGGTCCCACACTAATCTATTTTACGTACATAGATATCACAACCTTACAACAAGTCTCGTCCCCTGCCTTCCTGCATTGCTGTCTAGACCGACCACACCCCGGAAGCCTCGTTTTAGTAGTCTCTTGCGACAGTCAGGAAACACCGGAGCTGTGTTCTGGTACCGAGCTACGAAATCCAATACACATTGCAATATTTCTCTTCATGATATTTGCACAGTTTGATCATTTCAGAACCAAGTACCTGTAGATATCTACTCGCCGAGCAAACCGAAGCTAGGATAATATGGTTATTAGAACCTGGTTAATGTTTTAAACACGTAGTATTATTATTACGTATTATTTTCTATGCTCAACTGACTGTATTGCTTATGTGTCTTATATATCTAGTACTGATATGAATACTTTCTGTGAAATATAACATGATACTTTTAGATTGCACTGAGAAATATTGTTAATTGCTAGCATTCAAAGTTTGTTGAAATAGCAGTTTATTTACTCACACGCTTTATATTTGTGGCTGCGCGAGGCTTCTTACCTTGTATTACATATCATAATATGTTATGATAATGTGGTCTACTGCAAGTCAACCTTGTCATTTCGAGATTATTTCGTTCGTACAATTGAAATGAAATTTCACTTAAGTAAGTGAGTTTAACTTCTAATTATACGTATCTATAATACTTAAGCACATTACAATTATAATAAAATTAATATGTTGTTACGGTGGATAACCATAACAACATATTCATTTATCCTTATAAACAATTAGTTTTTTTATCGGATTTTTCTTACATGGAGTAATGTTTTCGCAGTCACACTGATCATCATTGCATGGGCGTTCGCAAGAGCGAATCACACATGATAGTAAATATTATGTAAATACATTCTCAGCTTATTACGGTAACATCTTGGCTGCACTAGTTTCCTAATATAGACTGGAATTACCACAGTCTAGATTCTAGACTTGCCGACCATTGTTTTAAGCTTTATCACTGCTACCACAGCTGCTAACTCGTACATCTAGACAGGGTTGCCACGGAATTTAAAATTAAACTAATGATATAATATGTAACATATTTCGAAACGCCGTATTCGCCAATTCTGTAATTATATGCAATCCACTTCGTAGTTTCAAATGTTTCTATTGAATAACGCTCAACACTGGATCCATCGCCGGCAAATCTCACAACTGAGTATATTTTAAAACACGTGGACTGGCATAAGTTCACTCACTCATGAAAATATAAACTACATTTCGCTACTACAATATTATAGGTACTACCATCCGATTTATCGGCTCATGGGGTACTGCCAATGAACATTAAATAAGGTACTAGGTGGCTTTGTCAATAATTTGTTTGTATTTTTAATTTATACTTAATGTGTATTAGGAAACGTTAAAGAAAATATTACATACATATCTCGTAATCGATAATGTATCGATTAACGGGTACTAGATAAATGTTAAACAAATATTACCAATCCATGGTTAAATAGAACTTACTTTAACCACTAAGGGTATTTTTTTCGTAACAAATGCATATACCTGTTTAACATTTGGTATTTAAAACCATTTCGGCAATATTGCACAAATGTGCTTTTGTGTTTATTAACTTGGTTGATGGCTACATAATGGACACATACGGCCTATTGTTAACGAGTAAAAATGATTATGATATAAGTTACCTTAAATGGAAGCATTGAATACATATATGCCTTACCTATATCGATAATAAATTGAACTTCATGGCTGCAACACATTTTGTGTCCCACTGCACAGCGACATGTGGAACTCATCTAGAATATGTGTATGAATATGAATGTATATTATGTAAAATAAGTTTTATGACAGAGCCGCAGTGCACGGGCGCCGTCGTCTCTGTATCGACGTTTGTTGATGCTACCTACTTGTATTCTAGAATGTGTCGAGGAATTGTGCGAACAGTACCACAAAGCGCTCTCGCCAAATTGTAGCATTGCCAGTGCAGTAAAGTATGGCAATCGATGTTAGAATATTGATTAAGTAATAAAGATACTCTTTTGCATACATAAATATTGATACAAAAAGTTTTCGCAGCCTGACATTGTTTGAATTTCGAATCTCGTTGTTATAAGTAGAACCAAGATGTAAAATAATAAAATTATTATTCTGAGTGCTTCATTATTATGAGGATTTTCCTCATTTAATTAAGTAATAAATAAAACCTCTTAAAACGACATCCTGGCATGCCTCTAAGCTAATTCAATATGTCCAAAACAGATTCACGCGACAATAATTATATCATAGTCCTTAGCCCAACATTTTGCTTCTCATTGTTTGTTGCTTAATAAGTTAGCGTAGCATAGCAAATAGGTATTAAACTGGGAAGTTTAATTAAACTTATTGAGAAACGTGACAAGTAATACCTATTACTAGCATATCACCTATATCATGCGTGTTTTAATTAGATATGCAAAGCCATAAAACAATAAATCACCCTGTTTTTGTTTATTGTTCGTAACAAGAAATTAATGGTAGGTACCTTATATTGAAGGTAGCTTGAACTGTCCACGGGTCACCAGCCGGTCAAGCTTCTACTGAAATAGTTCTTGCATAGTTGAGATATTTGATTGTTTGATACATATTTGAGTTGTTTGATTGTTTGATACATATGGAAATGATAAATATACACAAAGCATGACAGATTTGTACCGATGGTAATGTTATAATATAGGACACATTATGCTGTCTGTCTACTGTTCAGAAAGCTGGCGTGATGGTGTAGTTTGAGATTGAATTCAAATATGTGCAAATTGACTGTAATGTTGTATTTGTATAACAAGTACCTACAAAGTAAAAAGTTAATATGGCTGACTAAATAAGTTTAATGAAAATTTAAGTGCCGAGAAAATAGCAAGTCGTTTCTTATTAACGATGTATAAAAACCTCTCATCAATATAAAGAAACGTGTTAACCAGATAATATTATTTGCCATATGAGACATTTTTACACCTCTTAATTAAAAGGTACCAACAACCTTATCTGTATTTTTTTGACTTGCAATTGGTTAACTGCAATTTCGTTGATTGAAATCAATTAAAAAGGCGTGGATGTCTGAAACGATACGAGCCACCAAAACATATCTCCATATTTTTAAAACTTTTACAGTGGTACGAATGTGGAAGTAGCAGGCCAGGTTTGTAAGGATAGAGATATTTGGTACTCGTTGCTTTCCGCCTACACTGTTAGGGACCTGGCCGTAATGGTATTATATTAATCATAATTTTAGCATTTCTGGAATTTTTAAGAACATTTTTAAAATGTTTCACCGAAAGTATTGGTTTTTAAATTGACTACCTACGAACATAGTCGTACATACAAAGATGTTTATATTACTGGTATACATTAGAGGCATACAATATAAATCGTTTACATTTGTGCAAAAAAATGTAATTGTTTATTTATTCATTGGTATTATATAAATGATTAATACACATTAATATGATTAATTTAAAGATTGATATACATGTCAAAAACACAATGACGGTATCTCCAATCACTTGACCCAAAGGTGACACTGCTTTCCCTATTACTAAACACTTAAAATTGGTAGATTATAAGATAAGATATTGAATTAAAAACGATCGATCTTAAAAGCAGGACGCACCTTAATTATACTCCTTTTAAATTACCATATGTTTTAAAATAAGAATAATTTTTCACGGACTGACAAGATACGTCGCAAGAAACTCGATGGGCTCTCGATTGCATGTATTTAAATGTGAAGAACACAGTTTTACTTTGCACGAAAAGGAAAAGTGACTAATTTGTACATAGATAATTAATAACACTTATCTATAGCAAACATTCTCCTTACACTCTCCTTTATTTAAATAGAGAATTTTTTTACATAGTATTATAGGTACTAGTATCTGCTCTATTTGAATAGTGGGCACAACGGAGTGTGGTACCTACCGCGTGAAGTTCACATATTAAGCAACGTTTCGCAAAACGCTTCTGTGCCGCTTGGGTCGACAATACCGTGACAACTATCGAAGACAAATACTTGTTATCTTATGAATAATGCCGATTATGTTGAGCAAACACGCACGCACGCGTTTGAGTGCATTTTTCAAGAATCGTTATCGTACACAGGGTGTTAGACCGTACTTGTACTGAGACTTGCATACCTCGACATTTGTAAACACTTATAAAGTAAAAAAAAGCACTACAAACGTCCATCCATGTATAATATGTATGTATGAAATTGACTGGATTTATAAGGCAAATTAAAATAAATACGAAGTGAGCACTGCCTACCGCTTAGCTATTATAGTGAAATAGATGAGACCAATAAACTTATTTTAGAAGCAATAGTTTTTATTCTCTGTAATTGATATTTTATTGTAGGTAAAGTGGGTTCAATCATTTATTTAATTATTAAATCAAGTACTTTTTATTACCTCTATTTATATTATAATTAGAATATATGTAGTTAAGAGTAGAAATAATGCTCATATTTGACATTATATTAATTTTAATAATTCGACTAGCAACTATCATTTATCTCCAGACACGTGAAAATCCTATTAGAGTATATAATATAATCTTATTTTTCATGTGAGATAATATTATTTACTTACCAATTTTATTCTGGGTGAAACGTTCCGAAATGCAACTTGTAACCATGCATACAAAACATACTTACGTACTCGCCATATAAAATATTACACAATAAAAAAGCCAATAATAAAAAAAAATCCGTACAGCCTGTGTATACGGGTAGTGGACGAGTCACCTAGATGTCACGCCTATTGTCCGCTCAATGCCGACTGTCGACCGCTGGGTGTGCCGCT
>DWQT01001880.1:0-15463 GCA_018244895.1 Myscelus amystis hages
TATGTCTCCCTTACCACACCCTTCAAACCAGAACACAGCAGCGCTTAACACTGCTGCTATAAGGCAGAAATAGGTGTAACGGTGGTGCCGCCGGAGTCGAACCACCTTGAAGTGAGTCTACCTACAAAAAGTGACAGACACTGACATTCTAAATTTCAGAAATGCTAGTTTAACTTTAGTACTAGTAATGATGTTAGCATCGAATGTATACGGCACTGTCTATTTTGACGTATGAGAGGAATTTGATATATTTTGTGATGTAATTCAAACACGCAGATAAAGAAGTCTTTTTAATAAAATAAAAAAATACATGACTACCATTTTTGAAAAATCAGAATGTTTCATAACACCTTGTATAAAGCAGTTTGTCACAGTGCAATTAACAAGTAATGGCATTATCGTAAATATGCGCACGGCGGTCGTCCCCGTTGCACGCGTAAACACCACCTAGGAGCTTGATTACGCTTTAGACGCGGCTGGCACTACTTGTAGATAGCCGATAGCGGCGCGGACAGGCCGCCGGGACGGGGCTGGCGCGAACTTACGACACGGGCGACACCGAGCTTGCCAACTTACTAACGTTTATGTTGTACAACTATGTAGCTGTAACAAACGCGTGCAGGAGACTCGGGCTATTGTCACATTGTGTTGGCAGGTTTCGCGTGACAGAACGTAAGACGAACTAACAACAGATTAACACGTTCCTACAGAGAAGGCTGATACTGGCTGACGGGGGTCGGGACGCAACAACCGAGCCAGAGCGTGTGTATGAAGTGATTATCATCACACAAATGTTTGGCTTTGGGCAAGAAGCGGACGCACAACCTGTCCATCTCGATAGCCAGTGTTACTAATCACGGAACCAAATGCTTATCTAAGTAATTTATATTAAGGTTGAAAAATGTGTAAGAGACTTCATTATGTTGTGTGCGGCGGACACGAGATGCGAGCGAGCCTCTGCCCCATTATTTCGTTAACTGTCAACAGATCGCCAATCGCTCGCCCGAATTAATTACGGAGGACGCGATTAAGCGTTTATTTGTTGTTTTACTTGTGCCAGTCGATTTGATGTAATGTATCTGTGACATATTACACGAACATTTTTACTTTCTGCTCCTCCATATAAATTGTAACTTTGCCAAAACTTACATCGGCCGCGCCCAATTTATTTTAAAATGGACACATATTAATGTGCGTTTGTTTGTGGGTGCTATAAATAAACATATTTTACTGCTTACTTCTCATTAAAGTAATGTTAATAATGGACTTACGTAACAATGTATTATGAATATTGTAGAAGGTAGTGAAGCTTTATTTGTTTCATTTTGCAATATACACTTTCGCAGTTATGAAAAATATTAAAATGTTTCAAAGGGACTCATCAAAAGAGATGAAGGTTGAGGCCATTATTATTGTAGCGCCGATAAAGCCCCGGACACACGTTTAGCACCGTAGTAGCACCGGGAAGGTCCTGCACTCAGACTAATCGATTCATACGTTCTCATACAAAGGCTTTGTAGAATACGCCGGCGTGCCAAAACAACATCATTTCATAATCCGAGCGGAGCGATACTGCCGAGTAGATTATGCAAAAATAAAATATCAAACTTGCATCCTTTTATAATGGGGCGGAATAGTTTGTTAGACCTCCGGCGAGAACCGAGTAAGGGGAGAACTGTCAAATAATACCTCAGGATTACATACCTCGCATGTGTGTAATTGCGTTCCAACACTAACACGGGGCTTGGCGTTTGTGAGGAAAACGCGACTGAAACAGGCTGGTCGTATCTATATGTGGAGGGCGTCCTTGTCTAACTCGAGAAAATTTTATTTGACTGTGACCTTTTAGTGTTCCCTTGCTGGGAACAGTGTTTTGCACCAGCGGCAAGCCTAATTGATCGACACGATTATGTTCCAATGCGATTCATTTGATTTAACTTAATAGAAAGTAGCTTAGATATTTGCACAAGCCCATCGCGCGCCCGCTAAGCCTGGGACGGACCACTGCCGCGCGCACAACGCCGCTATTCATGCGAATTCATTAAAATACGAAGTTCGTCATGAAAGCTTGCTGTTTTCACACTTAATTTCTGCGTCGACTTCATTTTCCGCGGTAAAAAGACTAACATTTATCGTCGCAGTGCAATCGCTGTTTCAAAAGGAATATAATCCTTTTGAAAGCGCCACGCTCTCGAAACTAAGCGGTCACTTTACTTTAGGTTAGCATTATTATGAACATTATTAAAAGCTCGTCTTAGATTACGACGACATCAGTTTTCCAGACTTTTTTTTTACATTTTGTTTATATTGTTTATAGTTTGTTAATTGTGCTGTAACATTTTGCAATTTCTATGTAATTAAATTATTTATGATAGGTATACATATTATATATTTGACATATTTTGTAATATTCCTTTTCGTCGAATAATTGTCCTATTAAGTTTTTTGTGCTCAAACTTGACATTTAAATAATTTCCTATTAAGTAGGTATTGTATCAAAGAACATGATATGCTCAGAAATGAAACAAATTGAATAGGGTATGAGTTTAGGTAATAACAGATAAGAGAAAAAAGTAAAAACGTTATATCCTTATGAATATTTATATTATCATCTATTTAGGTAAAACTATTGAAATATTCAGTCTAGGCTACATAAACAATAATAATAATTGGCACAATTCCAAAAACTGTTCATTCCAAATTATGCAATTAAATGTCTGCTTTATGATATCCCGTGTGTTCATAAATATAGTCGTACGTACATACGATATATGTAATGTGACAGACCGAGAGGTCTGTCTATAAAATATCTGTATAACGAAAGAAATTACTTAATTTTTGCTCATCACACAAATGTTTGTTCTGAGTGGAAATAGAACCCACGACCTCAGGTTTTGCAGCAAGATGCATAGGACTATGTGCATCGGAGGATGATGTAATCTCTATAATAGCCGCTATTGAGAAAGTATTTCGATCTGGATATCATTAATCTGCAAAACATTTACGTGGGCCAGGCTGTGACAAAAGTGAGCGGGACATATATTTTAGGTGTCAAATCCAAAATGGCGTCGCTATTGCACGTTGTCCCTGCATATATTTCACCGGTGACAAATCCCCGGCGCAGCCAACGGTTGGTACTGTTCGTTGCACCGTAGGGTTGGCAGCGTTGGATTTATAGTCTCCCGGACAAATATGTAAAGACAAACTTATTTCGTGGATGGCTAACTAGTAAGTACTGGGAAAGTAGACCTTATCGCTCGGTTATAAGACTGAAGCTCCAACAAAAGAGCGCCGATTTCATGTTTGTAATGTTGTGAATCAGCATTCCCATATTGAATTTTAACAGCAACAGGCGAATAAAACCATCAGCCTGTCAAAATATTTAACGATGCGTACACGCTCCGGCGCACTGGAACGGATAGAGACGGCCGTCCGGATTTTCGTCACTCAAAATTAAGTTTTAATTTTTTCGTTTCATATTTTAGTCATGTCTACGTGACTAGAACTAAAAACTTACATCACGTGTAAAGGAATGCTAATGGAAAGTGTTAAAATGAGGGAAATAATAGTTGTTGGTTTTGAATGTCCGAATTTTATTTAATTTATTAATGTATTTCGGCCATCCTTCAAATCAGATAGTAGAGAATTTATGATAATATCACAATCGGACAAACATCATTTTAAGTAACAGCATGATCGATGATCTTACTTAATATAACAATATAAAAAAAATCAATTTAAATATGAACAAGGCTAGTAATCTATTATCATATTTACAGTGGAACTAAATAAATTATATGCTCGTTACCATATAGAGGTACACTCGATTCTCAGAAAAAAGTAGTGGCGATCGTAATCTCATGTTTAGCTCATCCGAATGACCTTTGCAAAAACTGAATTTATGTGTTCCTTCGGCACAGGAAAAAAAACATCAAATCTGTTCATTTGGAAGTCTATAACATGAATATTTATTCTCGCGCATACTTCTTAGAATAACAATCAGTTATACATAAACACGCCGCGCAAAAACTCGACAGCTTGTTAATATTGAACGATAAAAAATGAACGGTTCATTCTGTTTATCGATACTAGTTTTATAATATTCGAGCTCTCTCTGTATTTGCATAGCTGTGATCGATTGTACCAATTAAAAACGGTCGAGGAATAAACTGGAATAGACACGACTACAGTCTGTGATGTACCGAAAAATTTACATTCACACAATTCCACAAAATATCCGTTATTCCAAAGAGATTTCCCATGTCGGCAGAATGATAAAAAACTGTTGTCTTTATATCATTCTGCCGCCTTTTTCTGTTTGTTTATTTCAAGATGGCTGCCAGCGAATCTTTTTAGCAAACATATTATACCATACCGCAAGTATACAATACAGATTATGTATTCTTATTTTACAGATATCCATGAAAAATAAACTTAAGAATATTATGAGTGACAACGAAGCGTAGAAGATAGCACAATGTCAAGGCTTACATCACGAAGTAATGTTATAGGTCATTCGATAATATAAAATTATCTTCAGAAAACGTATACGAATGTCATCATCTGATTCAACGAGTGTTGTTTTAACCTTGCGACACATTTATCTCTAAACTGCTATTAGCAAGGCTCATTCGCCAATAGACTGTACGTACATTTTATTTTATTGTTTAGTAAACATTAAACGTTATTAAAACCGCTGTATATTGAAGAGCAAATCAATGACATGTGATGTAAACTTAAAGCAATGTAAAGATTCGTAAGTTTCCACCTGCAAATACATATCTGCGCTGTATCGTGTGTGTTTGCGTCAGGAGAGCGATCGTAGACGTTAGATATGTCATAATGTATGGTTTCATATTCCAAAACTGCAAGCAGACCTGACTTATGTGTATGACATTGTGGAATGTTTGCTTAAATTTGCTCCCTCATAAATTAACTGCTGGAAGTAAGTCGAAACTCAATGTTTTCTACATAAAATAGTTCAATATCTGCAAATAGGTTATAAGTAATGCTTCTGTTTGTTTTCTACATCTCTCTTTAGACATGTAAAATATATTTCTACGACAACGAAGACCAAACTTTTATTTGTACAGATAATGCGTTAAAAGATTTTACAGAATTGTTACATCAATCCATATTTTGCCTTTGACCGAGTAGTAATCTTAGAAAGAAAGAAAGAAAGACCAAAATGAAGTTTAATTTATATTAACATTGATATCAAACTGTTTGCTTGTCACACCCGATGTTGTTCTATTACATCCTACTAACAACGTAATCGCTCTGCAATCGTTAACCGACTGGCCCTATTTATCAGCGGCCATTTCTCGTAGCCTACAAATTGACTCTCGCCACAGGTTATCGGGGAACAGTGAAATCGTGTCCTGATCGCGATCGATTCCTAGGAATCAGATCACGTTACTTTGTCAACTTCACGTTTGTTCAATTTAATTGTATGGCCGTTTATAGCTTTGTTAGCGTTATGCGCGACTTTCCTTTGTTTTGACGTCCGTAAATTCCTTTGGCGGGTTTTTATATAAAGACAAGGCGATCACAATATTCGTGTAAAAAATTTTAAATGTTACCATTGTTATATCTTCCTGCATTGCATGATAATCTCAAATTATTTAGTAATTGAACACTTACATATATTAAGTTGTTATGTGCACTCGTCTTATTCTTTGGTATCTTTAGCTTTTATCGCTGATTAACGGTAACACCAGCGAATGACATATATAGTTCTGTAGGTATTGTTTGTTTCGCCTGACACTTCGTGTGGCGCACAATATATCGTATTATTGTTGTATCCGTTTCCATAAAGAAGCGAGCACGTCGACAGCATTCGAACAACATTTGGAGATGTTCCCATTCTGTTCAGTGTCGTGCACACGTGAGCGCCAGACGCAGAGACAATCGCGTCCCACGCTAAATCCGTCGCCAGCGCAATATCCAAAACAAATTGTAATGCGCGCGCGCCTTTAACCTGTCAACGAGGCGCATGCGCCGATGACAGCCGCGCCCGGCTGACGGCTGCTCCTGCCGCGCAGACGCATCGCCACTGCGCACACTTAATGCACCAGATACACTTAAGGGTTGGCTACAACTTACTTATAATCGTCTTACATTATTTATTGCGCTCCGATAGAACAACATTGTCTAACAATTTAATAGAAGTACTCGATTGCTTTTGAATAAGAATATTCCTTCTATCTCTCAGTGCTCTTTGCCCACCAGATGGGCTATTTCCATTCATATAATTCATCCGAAGTCGGGATTGTGGGCCGCGTGCACCTGTCAGCGACGCGCCCGCACACGTGACCGATAAGACGAATATAAAGTGGATGTTATCTTTCTGTGGGTCTGTTTTACTTTTTTGACGACCTCGGTGGCGTATCACGTGTGGTTGTAATGACTTATTTTCTTGTTTCTTTCAATATTATATTCAATTCCGCTGCCGCGAACTCATGGGAAATAAACTTTTCGTGTGCACTTTTTACTCTCTAGAACCCGAACTTTCCTGGTTTGTTGTGGAGCGTCTGTTCAGGGACCCGGACGTTTCCCTAATATATTTGTACTGTACACTGTGTTACTATTATTATTACAATAAAAAGTACGGTAGAATTTTCCTGGTTAGCAAGACGGCGGAAATGCCAAGGAAAGTTATTCATCCTTTATAATCGCGTCACAGCAGACACTAAAATACACGCCTAGTGAACTACCTGTAACCGGGTATCGCTTACGTTGTTTCCATACGATTTGAATAATTCGATAACGTTGAATTTTTTTCACTAACACTCCAACTTTTTATATTCGTTTGACCTTTATACACCGACGGGAAATAAATGATGAATGATAGCTTTTGACGAAGCGAATGAAAAAAATATACCAACACACATCAAAGAATTTTTGATGCGTCAATATGCAATATAGTATTTCAGTTTTAAAAACGTTTAGTATTTCGACGATATTATTTACATTTGCCGTCGCTGCTACAGGCCATATACATGTATTAATTCATAGATAACAAATAGGTTGAGAATAAAGTTTGTACGGTTGCTTGAAGAGGCTTTGCAGGCTTGCTCTGGTTGCGAGGACGTATTACTCGTACTATACCATCACGCCAGGTTCCTAACGGGTTAGGTCGAGTATATTTGGCTTTTCAAACCTGACGTGCTTTTTCGAAATACATCACCCTCTTCGTACAGGCGCCGGTTTCGAAAACTCTCCTTCCCCTCAGCCGGTATCTGACGCGCGTAATATACAACCAGATAACGGTTGGCGCGGCTAACCCCTCGACCGGCGCTTCTTGGAACCGATAGCCGCACTCTTCATTGATTGCAAAGTGCGCTATTTAGTAATAAACTAAATCATTCTTGTTGTGACTGATTGTGGCTGCGAGAAACGTGTAATTTATTATATTTTGCGGGTCAACATTTTTTCTTATCGCATATTGTAGTGAGGTGAGAAAAACAGTTTGCGTAAACAGATAATAATACTCAAGTGTAAATTGAACAGAAGATAAAGACTGCGTGCAAAGAAAACACAGTGAGGAGCGAATTTACCTGTTCCTTAGTTCCTATGTAGTAGTATGTTTGTTCCACTAAGTACCGGGACATGCGAGGACTTCAGTGTGCGGTCGCTGCAACAGTTTAGTTCTGTCCTCGGGATACTTTCACTCTACACCTCACCCGGGATTCGAATAGGAGTAGGAGAACGAACTCCCGATTTGAAAATGAACTACTTCATATTCATATTTCTTAATTTTAGTATTGAACCTATTGACATTACTCGCTAGTTATTGCGTATTATGCTAGTGTTACAGAGGTTGCTATAGCTAATTATCGAGCTAAATTCAATGAAAACGAAATTCAAAACGGATTTAGACACAATTCGGCTTGTGTGTAGATCCTTTTAGGCGTGGTTCCCAGTTTACGAGGCGTGCAGGTGTCGGCCGCGCGGAAGCGGTCGCCGCAGCCGTATCACCGATCTCACGATAAACCTTCACAGTTATTTACGGTTATTAGCTAACCACTTTTATTGTTTTTCTTCACATGTCCTGCTTACACACACTACATTACACTTATCCCGTACTAGGTTTTATCCGTGACTGTACTCTCGAATCTCAACGTTTGCTTCTAAGGCTTAGACTAGATTGGCTGGTGGTTGCATTGCTGTTAACCGATAAAACAGTCTGTTGGTTGAATTCTTACTTAGTACAATAATTAGTATGATTAGCATGACCTTCAGTGTTTTTCTGCCGTTTGCTTTATAACTGCGTATAAAAGCATGTATTTAGAAATATTACAGGTTAATGGAACTCCGTTGAGCCGTGAAGATGAGAGAGTCGCGCAAACACATTAGCTTTCCAGTACATAATATTTGTGGAAACTGTACAGTTTCTGTACACTTAGGGCTCGTATTTATTTTAAACTACCCGTTATTTGAAACTACTTGGTATTTGTACCAGTGTACTTGTCGTGACTACCTTCCATTGATATATTTTATGAACATTCTGATGCGACATAACTTTGTCTTTATTAGGGCTGGTATACCAATACATAATTGCACCTTATTAGACAGTTTCGTTACTGGGAGACATGTATGTAGATTGTTTTATAATCCTTTTCTCATGCGTAGTCTTGTCGAGATGAGAGGCCCGAAGGGTGGCAACCCTGTCGGACAGCACTAAAATAGAATAATCTACGCACACGAGGCCTGAACACAACGAGGGCAGTGTTAATAAGTTTACAAACGACATCTCGCTTTATCAAAACAGTGCGTGATTCGCGACCGACTGCCGCTATAAATAACGTTTTATCTCCGCGTAATTCAATGCAGCAATTAATTCGCTCAGCAATTATTGTACAATCACCCGTTGTCGTCCATAATTCTTCGTCACCCGTATCTTAATTAAATAAACAGTCGTAGTCCACTATGTTTGCGCAGGCGCCGTTCGCTAAAACAATACCCGGGGCTCGCTAAACACTTTACCGGTCATACGATAACGTAACTTCATATTGGTATAATGCACGAATGGCGTACCGTTGTGCGGTGACTAAGCAGTTTTTAATAACTTTACACTCGCTGGATACCGGATAGAGTGATAAACTGCTATGTGCAGATGTCTCAAAATATAATTATTACTTAGAATCATTTAATTCAAAACGGCATTATGATCAACTTTTATTGAATCTACCCGAGACAAATGATTTGTTATATACACAGCCTTATCTTTAAAGTTATCTCGAAAAAGCATTGAGTCATCGCGCGAGGCAGAATTAACGCTGTTGATTTTAATGATTCACGGGCGGAGGTAAAAACACAAGTTGGTTAGCGAGCGGAGTGTGTGCTCGCGGAGTTTTTACGTAATGTTCACGGGCCCGCGAACGAGCCCCGATGATGTCTCGTCCCAGCCGGCTAATAGACGAGCAAACACGCATTCGAAACTACTCGGGCCGCGGGGAAACAATGACAATCTCGAGTGTTTCATACACTTTTCCATACTTGCCCGCTCTATGCAGTAGCTCTCCTGGTCCAGCTCAGAGATTTGTATTTGGAATTTTTCAACATTTTAGTCGCAAATTCTAAGTCTTTGAAATACCTAGGAGAGTTAATTAGGACGTTTTAGGAATAAATCATGTCCATGTTTTTTGTTATTATGTAACAATATTTATATGTAAAAAGTTGTTTTGCAAACCAAATAAAACCTTCCGTGGTGTCGTGGAGCCGGCTGTAGTGTTTTATTAACTTTCTCATGTTTGTTTCGCCGCGGCCCCCGTCCGCGCCGCGACTGACTTGTGTGCGTGTTTGACTGTGACTCTCGTATATTTATGCGGAACGAGTACATACTCCGACATTTGTATTATATCGCTTTTTATTTCTTATCAGTGCATTCACTCGTACTAAAAATAGCTAATTGATCTGTGATGATAGATCTAGCATAGCAAGTAAGTAAGGATGCAGCAACTTTTTGCATGAATGTAACTGAGCTTACTTTATGGCTATGGTTTTTGAGTATTCTCCATTATCCAAAAATCGCAAGCCTCTTTAAATAACTTTAACATAAACTGTCTCGTTAACTTTTATATTGCGCGCTCAATGCGAACTTTTAATCGTTAAAAGTTGCGAGGAATTATTGAATTATTCCCAGAAGTGTACACAATTTAAACTCCGCGGCACTCAGAGGTACTTTGTTTCATTCTACACTTTTTAGGATGACTCCATTGTGAGTTGTTCTTTGCAAAAGTTTTATTGAAATTAATGTGAAAGATTGTTTAATTGAATTGTATATTGTTCAACCTAACATTTTAAGCAACGATAATCGATAGGATCTTTTCACATGCAGTTTGTAATTAATTAACAAGGAAAACCTGTTTAGGAATTACAATTAAAATGCCACATGAGGATATCTACGAATTAATGTAGATATCCGTAATACGCATTAGTGACTTTAATTAGAACCTTGTAGGTTCACTTTTATGTTCTTATTCCGAATTTCCACTGCGACTGTCGGTCAAACTACGAGTATCATGTATAAATATGGCACGTAAATAAGTACGTGCGGGCACCCCGAGCTGCCCTCGGCGGCGTCCAACAGGAACCGGTGCGTGTCGCGGGGCCCAGTGTTTCGTGAAAGACGACAATTGCACAGTAAACAGAGCCTGTGCGCACCGCAGCTGTGCAAGCGTGGCCGCGCTCACCGTGTTGACTCACGCATTCCGCCGGGACCCCTGCGGCCGGGCAGCGGGCTGGCGGCGGGCTGGCGCTCGACCTCCTGTCGCCTGTGCAAGGAGACTAATGTTATAGTAGGATCGTTCTCTATTGCGAAATTAGTATGCCCACTTTTTCTGGTGTAGGTCACAAGCTTTCTATGAAATCGTACAGCTCTGGTCGCTTCATTTTAGATCGAGGATCCATACATCAGTAAAATTACAATGATAATGCCATACTATGCTAAGCTAATTAGGAGAATTCTACATACGGCTATCTGATAACAAATTAGGAATTTAATATCTGTGTTACGGTGAACCGACGTCTAATAAACATGCATAGTGTGTGCTATATATACTTATACGCATATTTTTTATATATAATAATATATAAACACAGAAGTTTTTTTTCGGGCGGAATCGAATCCACGACCTCCGGTGTGTCAGGTTCTCTGACGACTAGACCAGAAAGCCAGTAATATCTTTACACCTGGTCCGCGTGGTATCGCCCGCCACGTCGACATAATATTATGGATATTTCTTGTATTAACTAGTTCAATTCAAATTGTCTCAACGCTAGAAATTTGGCTATTTTTTAAGCTAAAGTTATTCTTAAGCGTAAGTTTCTTATTCCTCACAAGTACGTCGAATGTTAAACACTTTTAAAATAACTCCTCTACCGGGTTTTATAACCAATGAAGGTCGAGACCAGAAACAGGTAAACTGGAGCACTTGTGTATTGAGATGTAGTGTACTTGCTTAGTGGTTGTAGTTATATTTTACGGTAAGTTTACGCTTCAGGCCAATTTAATGCTTAAAATATTTAAAGTCAGAGCAGAAAATGAACCTTACAGCGACAAAGCGAACGCAAGTTAAACATCGATTTTATTATTATTGAAAGATGTATGCTATTGATATTACTATTTATTAGTGTTCGGAAGTTGATAATAATAATAATTAAAAAATATAGTCGTAGCAAGAAATTAATGAAATTGTCTAGAGGGAGTTCAGATGGATATTACCTATTATAAGATTATTGTAAAGTAGGAAGTAGACTTTTCGTAAAAGAAATTTAGTAGTAGTAGATAGTCGAAAGTGTCTCAGCCCTAGGGACGAATGCGGTGCAGGAACGCGATGAGCCGGCGCTGTTGGCTGCGCGGTGTTCGCGCCCTCGGGGCTGCGCGGGTTCGGGGTCCAGGCAAACGTCGGGACGGACTTGATGGCGCCCGACCACAACTAGTACAATACACCCGGGAACTGGCTTCATTCACTTCTAAGATCAATGTGTTTATATATTGCAAAGTTTAAAGATTTTATTGAATGGTGTATACATGAGATAGGACATTCTCCGATGATTTTAACACGTAAGAAGAAACATAATATATGCGATGTTATTGTTGATAGACGCGGGAGCCTAAAGAGAAAAACGTTTTTGCTCTGGTTTTTGTTATTTTTAGTAGCTACAGCTACATAATAATGCTTCATACTCGTTTATGAGTTCATGACAGCTATGAGTCGTGTCGGTCGGGGGTCGCCGCCCGGCCCGTGTCTCGCGCCGACGCTATTGAAAAACAACAAAACATTAACATATTTAATAAGCATAAGTTAATTTTAAAACACCGTTGGTCGTGGGCATGCAATAATTAACAAAGGTAGGCTCGGAGCTGCGCCTACGCGCCCACACGTGGGCGACTGTTTGTACTCGAAACAATGGCTAATGTGCATTAGCGGTATGTTAATGTATATTAACTACCACTCACCTTGTAACGTTGTTCGGCTCGCTGTGACGTCACGCATGGACTTTGCCGTTAACGCTTTAAGGTTGACAATCGCTCGTTTCGCGCTACTTCTCGAGCGTACGGCGAAAGCTCAAGCCATTGTGGCCTTTAATAAAGTATGTCACTAATAGCGGCGAGTATGAGATGAGTGACCATGATATTTGTTGGTTACGACTTCCTAATAGTTTTGAGGACATCGGCACATTTTACAAATCGGCATCTCAATATAGGACACGGCAACATTGGTCGAGAAGTTTGAGACTTATAAAATACTTCAAACACATACAGTTTGAACAAACATTTATCCAAGTGAAGATAATGCCAAGCTGAAGTGCATATGCCAATGTTAGAAGTGCCTTACTTTTTGGTTGAAACGGCGTGTTGCTCACGTACACCGCAATTTCAACTAGTAGAAGCAGAGCGGCATACCCGTAAGTATGCGTCGCTAACAATATCTATATGATGAGTGGAAAGTCGTTAGTACATTAATGTCTTATGGCAACTAGCTAGACCGAATCTTCCGGGAACACCCTGTTCTAAATGTGATCCGGTTCGCGGTATTTGGTATTATGGGCAGGGTATGCCAATTTAGCATCGATTCCTCCAAGTCGTCAATATGCGCGAGCCGGGGATCTTGACAAAGCGCACTTAACATGAGGTCCGAGGAGCGACGCTCGCAGCGATTCCCGCGGCGTGCGCAGGCGCACTTGTTTTTTCGATTGCATGCAAAAGGGGCGTCGCGCATTCGGGACACGTAGCGTTCGTCCACGATAACGATTGATTCCGTTTTAAACGGGCGCGGCGGGCGCGCCGCGAGCTTATTAACGCTGGACGCGCGTACGAGGAAAATGTCACAGAAACATTCACACAGACTACCCGCACTCAATAAAAATTGACCGATTCGGTAAATAATATACCTTGCAGCAAATTATCATTAGCTTTGTTCTTCTGAAAATAATTTGCCGCGTTTTAATTACCTGCATTTCAAGCGAGTTTGCTTCAAAGCTATGTCCGTGGTGAGATCACAGCAAAAACAAAATGAACGCCATTAGGTATTTAATTTCTAGCCAGTATAGTATTAGTAAGTCTTTACATATTTAAATGTTAGGTGTCGCACACGCGCCTACTTGTTAAATGTTAAACGGCCGCCCACACCGGCGCCCGCGCAGCCGCGTCGCCGCGCCGGCCGCGCCCGCCGCTGCCGGATCTAAACTATATTTATACATGTTGTGGATTATACAACCATTGTTCGCATTTACCAAACATTCTCCTTGTGTTTTTGGACTTACTTGTAAATTGTGCGATTGCAAATCGATTTCGGATAGATGTTGTGTTGATGTGACTTTATATCGGTTTTCACAAATTAAACAACTAAAATCCATTTCCGTTTAAGGGAAACGCGTAAAGGGGTAGGCAGAAAGCACCAAATATTTATGTGTCACGTGGTATCACAAATAAGTGTTTTATGATTGTTATTTAAGAGTCCTTGTTTAATATTTATGTGAAAAAAGTCAAACTGAGACACACCAACTTTTCGAACTCGGTTTACCAAGAGGTCTTAACATTGTTTTGATTTCGACGCACTAACAGACACCTTTCCACTTTTGTCTGTGGTGTCGAAATATTTTCTCCTTCATATACATACATTTTATAATCGGATGTAAACAAAAATGTTATCAGGACAGAAATAAATAACCCTTACTCTGTATAACCTTTGTAAGATTTTAAAATACATTAATATAGATAAAATATCGACGGCTATCGTCATCTACCTCGACAGAGGTCTTGTTAATAGGTAATCACTAATTAGCCGTCACCGTCGCGAGTGATCGCGCAGCCGCGGCGGAGACGACAGCCCGCTCGCTCACACTAATTAGACACAGCCATGACATGCGATTTATTGATTCATTTAGAGTCACGCGTTTATAATACTATACCTTTTAATGTCCTACAAGTAGTTCATAGACACGCTAGATATCTTACGAGTAAGTACAGGCCAGGTGTGTTCAGTTTCGCAAGTGGCTTCAGTCTATGCCAAGATGTTTGAATACTGCCAAACTTACCTGAATTTGATAAAATTTTCAATCCACCCCTTGGCTTAGACCTGTAACAAGATATTAAATAATGTTAATATGAGACAAAGGCATGTTTTTGCGGTAAGAGCGAATACGAGCGGGAATATTATTAGTCGGCCCTCTAACAGTTGCAGCTGCTGTTGAGAAAGTCTGCTAACTGGACTAAGTTACCATAAAAACATGATGTTATATAATAAAGGTAGAACATTGCGAGGGCGCGTTAGTTCCACATAAAGGTTCTGCGTACAGCGTGACCTAAAGTTCACGAGGTAAAAGTTGTTGGTCAATAAAGGATGTCGTTGACAGTACGATTGTGCGGTGGTACGTGCGTTATGTAATGAGTGGTGTTTGTTCAGCTCCGCGGTGTGCGGCGGCCGCGCGGCTTTACGACATCCGCCGCGAGTCAATTACGGCCGCTGTTTACGTGTACTTTATTAGCTGCAGCGAGCGCCGCGCCCGCCCGCTGCAGTCACAGCTTCTCACGCGATACACGATACACGGACGAGAACTTAACATTTGTACCGCGCTAAGGTCTTTCTCCCAGTCCTGTGGTTCCAAAATAGTGATAGGACACAACACCATAAACATGTCAATAAACGCCCGGCTGGCTGGCTTATCGCAACGGCAGCTATTCTTAGGAAGTTTCTAAGTCTAGTTTACGCTAGATTTTAAATAAATAGAGTGACTCGAATCTATGCGCAAAGTGAAAATGTATCGGATTGCAGATGCACGTGCGCAGTTTCAATGCAATCAAATTAAAATGATCTACTGTACAAATGTGAGACAGCCGCGGCGGCCGTGTGTCACGTGAGTAAGATCGTTAAAGGCGTTAACGATATTCGTTAACCGCGTCCGGTATCGCAGTATTGACGCCTCGCCATAAACTGTCTCCGCGCACCCCCCC
>DWQT01001881.1:0-15463 GCA_018244895.1 Myscelus amystis hages
AGAGATAATTACATTTTGTTAGAGATGCTTACAAAGTAACGGCTCGATACAAAACGAGGATTTTACGGAGGCGTTAAGCAAATTTTACATTTGCTCCGAATTGTGCTTCCCTCGGGCTCTGTTCTTTTAAGCGTAGTATACTCCGGTTAATTCGACGTCAAATAGAATCAGGGTTTGCTTTCAATAATTTTGATAAGCAATATGTAATTCTAAACAAAAAGTAAATACAACGTAAAATTGTATCAATAATTGATTCCATTTGTAATTTTGTACAACATGATATTAACATTTCTAATAATATTATGATTAGTAAGAAAGCAATAATGATATATATTTTTAAGTTCCTGTTCTATAATTACCTCTTTCTAATTCGAATATTTGTATTAATTGTAGATAAATCATGATACTTTCTGGACATTAGTATCGATTAGCTTCGAATAAACTGAAAGTATTTTAGTCTGAGACGACTTCTTGTAACAAACTCACAACAATCAAACAATCGTTACCGTGACCAAGGATTCTCAGCAGCAGGAAATGTGTTTATTTGACATATTTTTTTTATGTCAAATACATTCTTCAGCATGATCTAAGATACGTAAGAAGAAATTGTATATTAGAGCTAATTAAAAAAATAATCACAGCTATAATTTTGGTCGGGAGAGAAGTGAATCGAGAGAAAAGAAAGTTTTGATGCTCAGTGCGAGAGTTGAGACAAATTTTACTTTCGCTAGGCTTGGTCCCCGCGGGCATGTTCTTTTCACTCCCGCTTAATCTTCCTCTGAATGGGAACTGATTTAACTTGGCATTTCTTCGGCAGATGTGCCAAGTCACATAATATAAAATAGTCAACGCAGTAGTTCCTAGATATACCGTTCCTAATTAAAGCTTTTACCACAAAATCACTGATGTGAAAGATTTTTACATCAAAACAAATTTAATAAGAATTAAATGAATTTGATATTGAAATGCCAGTTAATTAATATCAATGTCTTTATTACCTCTATAAATAATAATAATATTATACCTACATTTGCTTCAGCTATGATTATATTTCACGACACTATAGCAGTTGCTAATAATTTCAAATTAAATTCAGCGTCTCAGAGATCATAATAATCATAATACATTAAATTGCTCTTTGCGCAAAAACTTGCTCAGTGTTTTATTGATTTTACTATAAAATCATTGTGTACTTTATTGTGTAATTCCTTTTGATTACGAGTATTTTCTGAATTGGCCTACTAACAGGTATTTTGTTTATTTGCAAACCATTAATTGCACAATATTTTATAATCTAATAAGACCAGCCATTTTAGGATGATGTGTTTTTGATTCAATTAAAGTAGCTATTTCATCGTTTTAGTAGCAGAGGCGACCCTTGCAAAACATTTCTTTGTGTTCGCTCAGTGCCAAACATCAAATTCAAAAGTTGGTGATAACCATAACAATATACAAAGATCGTTGTAATAACAATAGCGCAAAACTTTATGCCTCAAACAAAATAATTTGAAAAATCGCGAGCGCTCCGCACAAGCTCATTTTGTCGCCACTTAAAAAATACGTCACCGGAATATCATCTCATTTTGTCCGGAATTCTTTTGGCACTGAACGACCAGCACTCCACAGTATCCTAATAACTGTCATCTAGATTTAATATCACATCTCCCGTTTCGTACGGGAAGCACCGCGAAGCAATTTCCTTCCTAAAATTGTATTTGGAGGAATACGCGTAAACTAAATACGTATGCGACCCAAACGACACATTTTATTTATATTCTGCTTCTCCTCTCTATAGAATCAGACGCACTTCTCTGTTTTACGACAAGAATTGATGACTTTATGTTCGTCTTCGCTCGTGTCGTATAAAATTGTGTGTCACGCTATCAACTGTATCTCGTATATCTCTGTACATGTATGTGGAATAAAATTAGCCGTTTCTTTGGATGTAACCTTAAAATATGGGTAAGACTATTATTAATGTTTTATGTTTTCATAAAAACATTTCAGATAGATAAGAAATGTTTGAAGAATGTCTAAAAGCTTTTAAAAGTGTATGCTACTGTAGAAAATTAGATATCGGTGAGTCATTTGAATAACGATATCAGCACTGCTGAGCCTTTTAATATTTTACTAAAACTTATTTTTACCTATAAAATTATTTAACGCATCATGAATTTGTCGGTACAAAGATAGTAATAAAAAATATCCAGCAAAATTTCATCTGATTCAATGCGCAACTCTTCTGAGTAACGAGGTGTCAAGGGTGTAGAAGTGTAATCAAGACCGACGAAATGCTGTCAGATTTCATATTTAGAATTTATTTATATCAATAACATTATAATGATCACAACGATTTTTATGTACCCAGAAATGTTATTCACGAGAAACATTTTATAAAACGTGATGACGTTCTTGTTTTCATGACATCCTAATGAAATGAAACACAATAAAAGTCACTAATTTGTCATCGTTGAATAGATTACGATTGCTGGATATGTTAAAAATAAGAGCGGCATATTTTTCAGTAATTAGAATAAAAATTGCTACGTTGTGTTTACTAGTGTAGCAACCGCAAAATACAACATTGACGTTGTAATGAGAGTTTCTCATTGATCAGATGCCAAGTACTGAATACTGAAGGAATATAAATTAGTTGGCAATTGGTATCGGCTGCCCAATCCTGAAAAAAATACCTATCGTATGGACGTGCTTCGTTTATATTCTTAAAATATGTTTTACAACAATAAAATTAAATTTATTAAACGGTACTTGTACACAAGCACCAGAACTCCATGTTCATAGAAAGGGCTCATAAAAAGCGATCACTTTGAAATTCCTAACAGTGTGTACGTTGTAGTTCA
Organism: Myscelus amystis hages; assembly: GCA_018244895.1. Classification (NCBI taxonomy): domain Eukaryota; kingdom Metazoa; phylum Arthropoda; class Insecta; order Lepidoptera; family Hesperiidae; genus Myscelus; species Myscelus amystis. The sequence goes on from DWQT01001881.1 coordinate 2,862, forward strand.
GGTGAACGAATTCCGTTTGTATGCACCGGTCTCACAGCGAATAATGTGCGATTATTATTATTAAGTTAATCCAAATATTATATCGCACCTAAGACTAAGTTAAAAAGTTAAAATCTGAACGGTATGAAAGAAGATGTTAAATTTAATTGAGAAATTTAACTTACATGACATACATGTACTGCTGAGAAATTTGGTTAATCTCACTTTCGAGGGCACTCCGGCCTGAAAAGACGTTTGTGGAAGAAATGGATTTGCTACCCAGATATGTCATAGCTGGATAAATTCATCGAACATTTCTTTCAAGTTAAATAATAAAACTGGCTGTTTTTCATTCCTACAACGTATTACAACATTTAGCAAAGTCAGCGACGGCGAGGCAAGCGACTTACCGAGGCCACGCGTTAACGTTTGACAATTGCGAGCGACTTGTCCAACATGCCAAGGGAGCATTGAGTCGGTACAGGTAACGTAACGATCTTCTACGAAGACCGGCTTTAGCTTTTTAGAATTCCCTTCCAACTGCCGTCGCATATTTCACTCTTTATGCCAACTTTGGAGACATATTTCTTCCTTATAAAGCGATCTTTTGGTGTATTCATTGTTATTCATTGCTGGATTGTTATTCTAGATAAAAGGTAGTAAAATCTCGAGCAGCGCTGTAAAATGTATCTTTTTGTGAACGCAATATTCAAGGACTTATTATGAAGTCGACTGGTTTTGTTTTTCCTCAGCCAAAATTATGCCATATCTATTTAAAATTCGTAAACATAAAACGAAGCACTGGAGTTCGTTTGCACAGACTAATTGGGAGAATGTTAAGTAGCTATTTACCCGCTCGAAGTCTAATTAGCATAATTTACGTATAAAGTTCAAGGATACGAGCGGACACGTTCTAAACTTAATTTAATAGAGATTCAAGCGACGTGAGATAATATATTTGGGGTCATCTGTAAGGTCATCAAAAATCTGCCTACATCTTGTAACAAAGCGGCCCGTTTGTAACACGAGACCTATCGTTATCCACTTCCTGGAGGAAAATGTAAGGAAAGCGAACATGTTACTTCGGCGGAATGTTACATCTTGGGCATTAAGCTCCAACGTGACTCGAGTGTAGAGCATTATCTATGCCATTATGCAAAATCTATTCGACACAGATTTTTCTGTCATTGAAAGCGAATAAGACAACTAATTTTTTTTAGATTCACAGGGTATTTCTCTTTGTGAAGTTACCCGTACAGACTTTATCATTGGGCTCACACTTTTCTTATAAATCAACGTATTGTCAATACATTTTTTGAGAAAGATTATTCCTGGTTGTGTATACATTTAAAAAATTTGTTTAGTGACCCGTTCTAAGGAGGAAGAGTTTTTGTTATTTATTTTTGTGTGTGCTTTCTTTGAAACTCATATGAATTCGACGGTAAATTTATTGTTCTGATATTGTATGCAATACCATTTTAATTTACTATACTCAAACATGATCATAAGGTTAGTTAAGTGTTAAAACGAAATAATTATTTATATCTCAATAAATAACTCATACTCTTAAATCTGCATAATATTTTGCTTACACGAATTCACGGCTTGTTATTATACGAATAAATATAGGTGTGTTAGTGTGTCTGGACATATGTATCAAAAGGAATGATCTTAAAATAGAATTGCCTCAAACATATTTATTCTAGTAACATCTGTCTAACAGCACCATACTTTCTACTATCTGGTGAAAGATCTGACGTAACGTAGCCTGTGAGAACAACTTGGTACAGTAATGCACAGTTCGTTGTAGTCACAGAACACTTATCATGAATTACGTAACATTGTGTTTCATAAGTCCCGATGACTCTTTTGTTAAGCTATCGAAGAAGCTAACGGTTATACAGGTTGACGTTTGGTTTTTAATGCAAGCGATTAAAAATAGCGCAATATCAAATATCTTTCAATCTACAATATGTTATGGGACATACGAGTAAAGACGAGACGAATACATTAACATCTCGGCATCTCGGCAGGAATATATTTGCTTCCATAGTTGTGAAATGCCACAAATAATCTACAAATTTCATGTAATCCCTCTGACTGTGATGAAGAGCCGTACAAAATCATTGAACACCGATGTTGCTACATTCGATTGTTCTGTACTTATAATGTAGTTATGTTAATGCGTTGTCAATGCTTGTATTATAATTCGCTGTCACATGTGCGTAATACTACTTGATGGATGACGTCGTATCCATCATTAAGGACAAAGGCCCTAAGCTAAATAAATAGACATAAGTAATAACGTACTATGTGACAATATTATGATATTATATATATGTAGTTCAAAAGTATTAAACGCCACATTACCATTTGTGTAAAAATGCTCAATCGACATAGTGGCACTCGGGACTGGTTCTCAGAGGCTGCACCGTCGGTTCTTCTTGAAAAGGTAGGTGTTTGTGTTTTTATACAAATATCCATAGCTTGTATTAACTATTAAAGGTAGGTAGATCATAATTATAGATGTACGTAGTATGTGTGCAATGAATCGTTATAACATTTTGTTTTAGCTGTAATTATAATCATATTGTCCTATCAATTGGCAGTAATAGTTCTCTATTATCAAGGCTGACTATAACTTTTTCCTCACATTTTTTTTATTTTATTGCTAAATTTATGTGTTTTACTGAAGTCAGTATATATAAGTATATGTACTTTTTATTTTCTTATGATGCTTAAATTTTATGTTTCATAACTAACGCTTACATGTACGTTTACTTGCGAACAAAGTTCTTACGGGGAGAGAGGTGATTTTTACAAACAAATTGTCTTGAAATAGTTATTGAAGATCTAACTAAAATATAGCAAATAATAAGTATTAATTTAAATAAAATGTTGATCTGTATTAGCAACATGGTATGTGAAATAGTTGAATCAACTAATATCTAGAGAAAGCTTTCAGCTCCATTGATGAATAAAATATCTTTCAGTTTCCACACGCATTTTTTAATAAACGCTCGGTGACCTCATAAAACGCAGACATAGTTACATGCATATTTTATGAAAAGCATTCTCTTGTATACGATGCGCAGCCTTGCGGCGAGAGACGCGAGATGTTTAGCATAGTTTGATGAACTCATCAAATTTGCATTTAATCTCACTTTTGTAATGAGCACACACACTGTCGGCTAATATTTCGGTTAAAGGCATCTATCATTTGAAACATTTTGTATGGAATGGCAAAGGGTCAAAATGAATATACACAATACAGTCTATGGACAATACCGGTATCATATAATGTGAACATGTGAAGTACGAATGGCATACTACGAAATTCCTCCATTGTACTGATGGAGTATTTTGATATCGATGACAAAACAGACAGATATAGTATCAGAGAGAGTCCAAGCCACTTCGACTGTAATCAAGCATGATTACCATTAAGGCATTGAATTACCTAAATGGGCAGAAACCTTAAAATCCCATGCTTGTTCATAAACTTGAAGTGGCATTAAGATGCTTGTGACATTCAACCTGTCCGTTAAGTTTTATAAACATGTAAATCACAACCTAATATGTATATATATATACATATTTGCATGAATAGCATTATGCATATTTGTATGTTTAATAATAATTAAATTGTAATAAAAGTAGAATATTAACATATTCATTCATGGATTTCATTTCTATCGGATGCAGGTGAAAATGAAAGTTATCCCAGTGAAAGTATCATCATAATGAATAGTAAGTTATTTCAAGCCTTACATAATAATACCCGTTTTGTACTCGAACTAAGGGCATAGGTCGAGAAATGTACTTTACTAAACGCACAATGAGAGACATATTATCGGGACTTAACAGGGTAATATCCTGCAGACAAAGACTTGCCTCGTAAATTTTCTTATCAGTTACTTGTATGTTAAGTAATAACTACGTAATGTAACGGGGGAATGTGATATAAAAGGAGAAGCAAATAACTGTCATGTATTAACATGTACATGTATAACATGTTTATTAGCATATGATGAACACAACATGTTTACTTCATAATAAAGTTTGAAACCTCTTCCTATACAATACAAGAAAAAACTTGCAATCAACATTCTAAAAAGCTTTATTGAAGTTAAAAAGCTTGTTTTCCATTTTGCCTCGAGTTTCAATAACAGTAATAATTAAATGAATAACATTTTGGCGTTGAAAGAACAGATATTATTATTATATTTCTACAGATAGAGCGATTGTCTGTTGAAACAATTTCTGCTAAGCGCGGTACGTGAGATGTACCGCGTCTCGAAGATAATAAGATACACCTGTGTAGATATGATTTTGCTTATACCAAGAATCCATGCATTTGAAACGCTGGTGGAACATACATAGCATTTAATTTTATTTATTTATTTATCTAAAACAATATCGTATATCAGTGTCTGTCTTCCAAAGAAAAGATGCAACAAAATAATTTCCAACGACTGTCTAGAGACGCCAAAAACTGGAGAACTAAAAAAAATAAAGAAATTAATAGCAAAATCAGAGTTCACATTTATTAAGATTATTCCTTTTTTGTCGATTACTCGTCAAAAACCAACTTGATTTATAAGGAATAAAAAACTTAATAACGGAGCAAGTGTTACAATTACATACATACATTTTTCTTACTGTCATTAGATGATTTTTGTTTTTTTTTTTTTTATGTTTGATTTTTTTATGTCATCTTTTAAAACACATCTAATAAAAACACAAGTGACCAACACCAACCAAGTGAAAACCAATTGTTAACAGCAACTTACTGAAATACATACGTATATGTAAGTAAATACGAATTAAATTACTATAATGATATTGCAATCAAATAAAATGGATATAATGGAGCTTTCATTATTATTCCCATTACGTTATCCCAAGAGGGTGGAGTAGCACACGTTTTGACAAATTCTTCCCATTGACCGGCGGAATCACGCAACGCCCCACACGGAAGGAGCTTCGAACAAACATACAACGTAACGACGAAAATTTACATTAGGCTGGTGTAATGTCGCGAGGCAATCTCACTCGAGTCATTCGAGGGAGGAAACCGCTCGCTTACACCAAATACCTTTGAACTCCGAGATAAATCAGATGCCTTAATTTGGGACGAGCGCACGGGTCACACAAGAATGGTTGCGTTATATCAGTCTCGATGCGTCGAGTGATATCGCAAGAGAGACAAATGTGCCGCATATCTCGGAGGCGTCTCCACATACAACCTTGACATTCTTACTTTCGTAAGGCACGAACGTCGCGGAGGGGAATGCGCGGCATTCTAATTTACTTTCAATACATTTTAATTATGTTCTCATAGAATGTGGGCATTGCGTTGCTACGTAAGCTTTTGTTATTTCTTAGCGCATATTACCCTACTTTTATAATGTTATTGTCTACTTTTTCTATATAAGAGAACAATCGAAGCCAATTCGCAATGTTATAAAATATGAACCGGAAATTTAATATGATTAAATAGTCGTAAATACAGTTTCGTAAATTATGAACAAACAAAAACATTGTGTGCAATAAAGGAACATTGTACGAAATCGAACTGGTTAGCTAGAGGAAATTGAACGGACACGCATAATGTTTCCGAAGATATTAAAATTAAACTACGTAGTAAAATTTCCCTTTTCATCGTATGTATGAGAGCGGTGTTACGCGTGTGTTTTATTTCACGAGCGAATTTATGCTCTCAATAAAGATATTTATATTAAGCGTTCTGTTAGATTTAAATTCCTACAGTGTCAGGACGAATCTACTGGTTTGATACTGAAATGTTTTTCTGTATTAAAATCAAATTTTCATACCGTCAAGAACATTTTTCTATTTGAAACACTTTAAGAAGTGGAAATTCGTTGTCCCTTCAGAGCTGCGGTAACCTTAATTTCCTCCCCCACAGCAATCTAAGCACAAGTTATTTGACGGTTTTTGTTTCAAAAACAACATAATTGTGGCGTTGTGGCAAAAAGCCCTAATTTTTCCCTCGGATTTCCATTTAGACGACAACGAGGTAAAAAGTAAAATTTACGACAGTCACGTACATTTTATCATATTTCTTAATTAAGCTTGTTTTGAATTTTTTACCCGTAAAAATTGTTCTCTAATCAAAAAAGCTGTAGGAGATATCGTTACAATAAATATAAAATGAGTAAGTGTTACCAGATGACAAATTGTTTGATTAATTCTTAATTTTTTTATTAACGTTTAATAGCATTTTTATTCACTTTTAATGGATAGAAAGGAAACAGGTTTACTTTAGTAACATAGTTTCTCTTTTATTTTCTACAATCATATCCTCATAATAAGATAATCTCTGTCGTAATCACCCTGAACATAACCCAAAGACAAGAATATAAACACCTAGACTCAGAACAGATATTTTAACTTATTATTCAAATTTCTGCCTATCTTTTACTAGCAGACCAGCGTGGTAACTACTGCCCCTTTTGTTTAAATGGCAGTGGTGTAAATCGCCAAAAGTTATAGAGATATTTGAAATACATCAGACGTTACATGTTGGACAAAAAGTGTATATAACTTAAGCTCGTATTATAAAACGTACGTAACTTTGAATATTCATAGGCGCGTCCAGGATTTGAATCGAACCCCCCGTAGTAGTAGAGTAAAATGCAAAACCACTAGTATATCACCACTATTCACATATATTAATTGGTAATTGTGAAATTGGTATGTAAATTCAATGTAGAGTCACTATTTAATGTAACCTAGAGACGTAATGATTGTATTGTCATGAATGTTGCAATACGGCTCGTAGGTGTCATGTTGCCTATTAAATAAGATAAAAGGTTTGGTAGATATTGAGTGTCTACAAATAGTCCTCCATTGTTTCGAAAAGCAAAGCCGTGTGGGCTGATGCAAATTTCATCAAACTGTAAATAAGTAACAGAAGGAGAAACTGTTGTAATGACAACCAGTAGGTTAGCAAAGCGGTCACTCACTCTCATACAAGCTGCATAAATATCGGGCTATACAGAACCAGTAAATGTGTAGTCGAACTTGAATCAAAACAATCCAATTTTATATATAACCGATACAAAATAAGGTAAAGCGATCGTCGTAGTAAAAGCCTGGTATTAAATTTCGACCACCTACTGCGTTGAACAGTATTAATAATGTAATAATACTAAAAACTTACACAACATTGCCTAATATTTATAGAAGATACTTTAAAAGCAGCATCCTAATGAATTTCTTGGTTCATGTAACAAGCATACTTATCTTACTTGATGGCGTTAATTAAAATAGGAAATTAATTTGTATAATACAACACGATATTTCTCTATCATATCTCCCGGAACGATCTTTGTAAATGATTAATGTAGAGCGTGAACAGTTAATTATTCAAATGGAACATTTATTCAATTTTCATATACATTTTTAACTTTTCACTAATTTTAGAGGTTCTCTAAGTAATGTATTTAAGTAATGTGTTTAATGTATTTATTTCTAAGTAAAAGTCTGCATAGAAATGCATTCCATTTTTATATTTATCCTACTTTAAAAATGTAAGGATGTAGATAAGGCTGGTACGTTCATAAAAACAAAACACGAACGAAAGGCACAATTCGAATATGGAATGCGATGTACATAATTCTACTATAAACAACTTAGAGAATGTCGTACGGAAACACGTCCCTCCTTCCAAAGCTGTTTCGTTGACCGTTTGACCTTGACATTAAAGGCAGGTGCACAAAGATCCGCCTATTAATAAATTCAATTATCTATGGTATTTTCACTTTCTTGTTCGTTATTTAAATGTCCCTTTGAAGAGCACTTTCGTTATCAAAGGTCAAGTCAATTACTCTTAATGGGTAATTGAAATATGAAACTATGTAAATTAAAACGGTCTGTACGAACGGTGTAAAAGGAAGGCTAATTTCCTTAGAAATACCATCACACTAATTGTACATATAAATGGGTTTTATTCAAATTAACCAACCCGTTAAGGCGACAAATTTGATAAGTCGAAGTAAATTTGATTAAAAATCTACCCCACTTTTTCAATGACAAATTATACAAATAATTACAGAGTAAGTTTAAATCTCAGGTGTGCTTAGTACCTGAAACAATTTTATATAATATTGTGCCTTTAACAGATTTTCATGACTTTTGTGTATGTGTATCTATGTATATTTTAACAAAAAAAGCTCATCAATAAATAAACAGGATGCAGCAGATGTATTGCCATATACCATACATGTTATAAAATATTTCGTTTTCTTTCCACGAAGTGTGGGTTTATCGTTAGCGCAGCCATAAGGCCGCCTGTCCCTTTCACTTCTCTAACATGGTAATAAAGTACGTTAGAAATCGTGAATAACTTGTGAGCATTCGTATGTATATTGAAACTAATTATGAACCTTTATAAGAACGTGTTGTATAAAATGTATATATAAAACAATATTTTTAATGTTCCTGAAGACCTAAGGGTAGTTTTAACTGCTACCCATAATCTGAATAGAAGCTATGTATGAAATTTAAATTTTTAATAAAATTCGTTACAGCTCACATAGCTGATGTAAAAGATGTTGTCACGTAGATATTATAATTTTCAAGTTTTAAAAATGGAACAGTTCGATAGCAGGAAAGTTTAAAGATGTTTTAATATAAATAGAAATGAAGGGGCTGGCTCCAACCCTTTTAGTCTCGTTGCTGGGCTCGATTCTATCCCGCAACTGCGAGAGGCCCGAAAGATACTCCACGCTACTCGCTACGGACTGGTAGAGAGAATAGTTTGGCCAAATTATAAAATGCAGTTCGTAATAAAGCACAAAAGTCGATACCGTTACAAAAAAAAAGAATTTCCTTTTTAAAAGTATTTGAAAATTAAAGAGCATTAAATGTATATATTAAATGTATATAACAATGTAAAGTTATTCATACCTTTAAAATTTTTAAAAGAAAGGTATAATTACGTGACAATAAAATTATAACCCTTACCTTGTATATTCCGTCCACAAGTTTCGTAAGTTCCTCCGTTTCCATGGTGAATTGTTTTCAGGTATCGCTAATGTATTTACACGTGATCCTTCATTGAGGATTGTACACACAAACAAAGTTCGACTTTAACACTATCAACACACAATTCACATTTCAATGCACCGTCTCCAGTTGATGTTTTCTTCAACAAATAATCACTTGTGAAACGATGCCCAAGACATCTGAAACAATAAAAAAAAAAGTATTAAGAGTTGATAGATCGCACAAATGAAAATTTTGAAAATGGCACACAGCTTGATATCTTCACAGCCATAAAAAAAATAATGTTTTCGAAGACGATGTAAACAGTAATTTCGGTACCTTTATTGAAATATAACATTCGATAAAAAATATTTTGGGCGATAATATTTCATTTTCTCTCTAATGAAAAAAAGTTGAATAGTAAAATACTAAGACAGAACTTAATACGACGTAACTTGGCACCTGTTTGAAATACGGGTCGAAGCGTGCGCTCAGGCCGGAGCGAGCGGCCAGAGTAGCCTGTACTGTGTAGCCTCGCGATACGCGCGTACTGTGTTGAGTGTTTAGAAATGCATAGCTCGAGAGCCAAGTGGAACAACCTAAGAATGGACTTTTTGTCACTTAGATTGAAGTTAATTAAGGGTTTCGCATACACTATTATTAATTTTTATTTCTGTTATCATTTATTTATTTAGCACATCAAATGATTCCGTAAAGTATACAGAGATTTGTATATATGAGTATTATCTGTAAGCATTTTAAATCGAAATGAAAACGTAAATATCCACATCTTTTTAGTTACTCTATATTTATCACTGTTCCGCTCATGGCATTAGATTGCGATGGAAAAGAACAGAAAATAAACAAGTTAATAACTACGCGTCTCAGATTATGTACACTGAGCTCTCGTACTCACCAAACTATGAAGCCGTTGATGTCTTAACTAAGTGCTCACAGTTTACCACTTAATTGTTTAGACAACATGGAATTCGGCCAGTCGTTTCGCAACGGCAACGGTTCAACGACCCATTTGACAAAATCACCGATTTGCTGGAGAATGCGAATATATTTTCATAATTTAACGGTTAATAATACCTTCGCTTAAGCCGCAATCACAACAGGTGTTGCCTATCCAGTTTACAAGGACTTAAACATTAAATGCCAATTATTATCTATAACGGATTTCGATAAACGATAAAAATTCCAAATACGAATAATTTTTTTTTTTTTTTTTTTTGTTACTATATATTTTTGTTACCTACTGTTACTATAATTAAAAATGCAGTACGTGACAAACGGGGTTATTAAAATAAAAAATTTGAATTCGTGAGCGGCAAGTCGTGACATAAAATATTATGACGCTCGTTACGAAATTTAGTCAATGCCACCAGACCAATTGGCAGTAACAACTAACGAGTACGATCTCGCCATAATAACGACCTAAAGAAACGTATATTATTCATTTTTGTGAGTAAGAAATTTGAAAATATCATTGCAATTAACTAAGACTGGCGCGGAACTATGGATTTATTGGATTGGGGATAGTTGTCAGTGTCAGGATAGTCAATTATATATGAACTGTACCTTAATAAAAAGTGAAATAATTAAAAATACATATAGTTGTGGCAGTGTCCAGAAATATTACTATAGATGATGTTTTTTTATAGTACGAGTATACACGACGGAACAGATGATTTTGCATAGCAAGTGTCGGGTACACCGGGCTCTCGAAAACAATAGGCAAACTAGTGACTTTCGGTTCTGATCGCCTACATGATTCCCAAGATATTCACACCTACATAAACGGAGTGTGGAAATACATTTAGCTACGATACGATAAATACAAGAGTAAAATATTTATTGAGACGGATGCACAGAGTACCAAAAAGTATTATTCATAAATAGAAACATGTGTGAAATTTTGTGGGTATTTCACAAAAGCCTATATATAGTTGTTATTAAATAAGGAAGTTAGTAAGTTGCAAACTAACATGTACGGACGCTCACGATTTGCAATCAATGCATAATTGCAAAGTGCACGACTTAAAATGAACTTGAGCAACAAATTCTTATGTTATCTTGAATAAATGGTCCTATTAAATCATCTATAGCACAATAAAGACTATAGAAATAGAATCTAGGTCATCACAGATGTACATAATATATGTACTTACATAGGTATATGATATATTATTTAGCTTGCAAATTAACGTAGAAATATGCTCGAGGTCCGAGTTGCATGGCTTGTGGTCACGGCTTCGTAATCGTGATATATTAACATTGGCATATATCTACGCATGTTGTGAGTAGGTACACGTCAAATACCCAACGTGATATTTTCCATCCAGCCTGTAGTTGTAGAAGTAGTGGCTGTTGTAGTAGTTGGAATATCTCCTCTCCTAGTGTGTAAGCCTATAACACATTTTCGAAAAGAACAACACGATGTAAACATTGCTTCCAACCAGCATGTTTTGTCACAGCGATAGTGTTTCTGTAGAGACTCGAATTTTAAATCAAATATGCCGTAATAGGATATAATAAAATACGATATACATCCATATAAAACCACCTTTTTAAACTACACTGATCGTCTCATAATCTCTAGTAATACAACACAATTTCTCATCGTGTAAATACAGATATTTCTTTAGTATAATATTTAATGTAATTTATGTATCTAAATCAACAAGCCGCCGTCGAAACGCCTGAACAAATTAGCGATGTTGGTGTACATTTGCATAATTACACAAGAGATGCATGCACTAGCTTGATGTTAATCATATGCATAGCTCGTCGCCGCCGCCGTAATAGCGACAATAAAATCCATTTAGTGTTGGATAAGACCGCTAATGCGGCTATAATAACTATTTTGTAGCATACTTTTAAAGTTAATAAAGCCACATGTATTAATTTGGAAATTAAATTCGTTCTCGTACCATAATCTTTTCGACTAATTTCATCACGCGATTTCGAAGACAAAGAGCTCCGGATTGCATTAATCTCAGTCAGTTTAGTATTAATGTGGCAGATGTAAGCGACATCGGGAGGGGGACGTCTATTCTATCATAGTTGCGAAAGGGCGACACCCGTTGTCGGTAAAAAATTGCTCCGGAGCCATTCGAAGTTTTTTTCGCGTCACATGCCAAGGAAAAATATAAAACACAATTTCTGAGCGGATACGTAACTTCATTTTGAACAAGAGAGATTTGCACGGCCCTCTCCCGCGCTTCTTGGGTATGCACCCGCACGGGACACCCGAAGCGGGATTTCTTTTCTTTTCTCCCGTCCCCGAGGCGTAAGGGAACAAGTGTGCGACGGCTGTTTATTTCAGTTGGAACTTGTTTAGCTCGGATTGAACTAGTTGGTACCGGATTTCGGCAATATTCGTTTCGTAATACGAACACATTGAACGTTTTCGGGAAACTTGAAATAGTCACAGTTACGTGCACCTACGATCCATGCAGTCCGTGAAAAATTGCCAAAACAGAGGTACTTATTTTAAATAAATTCAACTTCCATTAGACGTTTTATATAAAACTAGCTTTTACGCGCGGCTTCGCTCGCGTAAAGAAGTATCTTCTTCTTCTTCTTCTTATCTTACATAGTATAAA
>DWQT01001882.1:0-15460 GCA_018244895.1 Myscelus amystis hages
TTGTATAAGCATTACTATTGAAAAATATTAGCGTTCTGCACTTGTCCTATATATAAACTATAAGTGCGCCAAATTTCATACTCCTTCGTCCTCGCAATTTCTGTAAAAAGGGGTCCAAAGTTTTTGCTTCACGTATTAATATAATGATAATCTTATAAACATAATGACTAAGTTGAGATATTCACTCACTTGGTTAACGATGTGTCGTCCAACACTCCCGCGAAACAGCAGTTAAACCATTTGGTTAGCGGCAACGATTCCCAAGCGTTTATCTTCACAAGGTGTCTACAACATTTATTTATTGCCTTAAACATATTGCATTACTAACAATTATTATCCTAGTAACATGTAAATGTAATAAAAATTGGTGGTTGATAAATTACAGATGCATAGTAATGAATGATAATAGAAATATATTATAGGTGGTAGAACGTTCTGTGGTTCGACTCTGTGGCACCACCGCCGCACCTATTTCCGCCTTATAACAGCAGTGTTAAACGCTGCTGTGTTCTGGTTTGAATGGTGTGGTAAGGGAGACATACTTTTTCGAGGCATTCCAACTCAGTCCTCAGTCAACCTCAGTCGACCTGAGATGGGAATCTAATCTTATCTGGGGTCGATTACAAATGTCCATGGGCGGCAGCAGCCACCTACCATCAAGTGGACTGCGTGCTCGTCCGCTACTTCCATATTAAAAAAAAAAACAAAAAAATACTAAACTTATAAGAAGGATGTGAATGGTAATTGGTAGGCGAAGACTCTTATGTATAATGATAATATTGAAATTCATTCCAAAAGACAGTCAACTCGAGTACCTTTTATATTTATGTATGGAGTCTGCTAGAAGCAAATGAGGTAAAAAAAAAATTTGTCAGCGCCTTAGCAAAAATACTAATCGTTTTCAAAATCACACGGCTCATAGGTGTTATCTCGTCAACCCATAGTCATTTGTAAACGGCACCTGTGTTCCCTATCACACGGCATTCTGGCTAAATGCTATCATAGCACATACAAAATGACTTCGCAATGGGTTACAAATGCAGTTGTCAAAGATGGCTAACCAACTCAGCCATATAAAATATATGGCATATCAGCACCCTCTATCGTTAACTAGTGAAACAGGTTACCTACTCGTACAGCTGCGAATCTTCTTTTTCGAGCATAGAGCGGCAGGCTTCCCGCAGGCGAGCGAGATCTTTCTGCATGCCTCGGACTATCTCTGTTATACTTTTGCACACCCAGTACACATCTGCTTCATTGTCGTACACTTCGAACAGCGTCTTGGCTATCGGGATGAATGTCTTTGATGACTGTAAGGGAAGAATGATATGAGACATCTCACCAAGGAACAAAATTCCTACTGTACTATTCCAGTAAGTGTTTTTCAATGGATTGGAAGTGATCTTAAGGTCGACAACACATTTGCGAGTCGAGCACTACCCATGTGTACTGCCTACCAGAGTATTGTTGGTGGACTAATTTTTTCTCTTTTTCAACTGTCATGTATTTAAACTGCATATTTGATACTAGCTGTCCCGGCAAACGTTGCTTTGCCATATAAATGATTTTGCTGTTGTCGCAATACTTTTTATTGCTGCTCCTCTCCTATTCATCTTAGCGTAATGATATACAGCCTATAGTCTTCCTCGATAAATGAGCTATCTAATACTGAAAGAATTTTTCAAATTGAACCAACATTTACTGAGAGTAGCGCGTTCAAACAATCAAACAATCAAACAAACTCTTCAGCTTTATATTATTCATTTGGTATGTGTGTGTGGGTAGGTTGTCCTTTTCTGTCATGGAATTCACAATGGCTACCAAGTACAATTAATAAAACACATTACTGCCTTCCTACTCTGTTTTAATGAACTTTCTAGCATTCAAATTGAGGTTTTATAAGGTCCAGATTTTCTAGCGACACCACATAATTCATGAAGAAAAGATTTATTAGGTAACAAGCTGTCCATGAAGTTATAATTTGTGATCATATACAGGCAGTCCTCGTACTTACTGCACGTTAGCTTCTCGAAATACGCGACGTAAAGCGAAACGACTCAAGTCGAGACAAATTTTTTCATATGTTTATATGTAAAACTCAAGGGTTAGGTTTCACACGGACTCAAAATAAACAGTTTAAAATTAAAATTCACTTAAATATGTACGTAAAAACAAAAACTGTCAAAGATGCAACAAAACCTTTGGACATTGAGCTTGCGACAAGTGAATTCTCCTATGGCAGACGTGGAAACAATCCATGTATGCTTGAGGAATAGTGTCAAACCATTGTTTGACGTAACTTGAAACGACGTAAGCCGAGGACCGCCTGTACTACTATCAACATTGACAGAACATTATTATGAAAACAATTAAAACAAGGTAGGTAAGTGACTAACATATAATAACATGTACTCGTATTATACAACCGGTTTCTATTGAAAATATAGTAAACTTACACAATAATTGGTCTCCGGGAACAGTGGTGGTTTCCGTTCCTCATTCTCTAGCAACCACATGGCAAGCAGGATCTCGCTCCTGGGGGCCTTCATGTCCACCAGCTCCAGCATCTCCACGGCGTACAGCAGGTCATTGTACTGTTCAGTCCGCTGCTCCGCCACAAATTGATGTGAGTCCGGATACACTGGGAGGATATCTGTGAAAAAAGAAATTCAAATTTTAACAAATTTTTTCATCCTTATCTGTAGCTGACTGGTCCATTATTTCAGTAGTTATAAACCCAATTGCTGTGTCAGAAGTTGTATATTTGATTTCAACGTAGGTGACATATTTTTGTTAGTGGCACAAGTGTCTAGTTGTAAAATTACCTTTATAAGTCTCTTTTAAATCCTAAAATTTAAAATATCTAACATACATAGAAAATGTCAAAGTGAATTTTAACAATACCTTATGTCTCTTTAATGTGGCTTTGTTAAACTAAATCTCAATTTTTAATATATAGGAAATGAATAGTTGAATTGAATTGTTTTAATAGTTACTATTGATTGTACATTTCATTACTATTGTAGTGCTGAGTTAAGTATGAAGAAAAACATTTTCTTTCTTCTATTCTTTCCATATACCTTTAATGGATATAATGTACTATCAAATCTTTCTGATCAATTAGTATTCAGTGGGTAGTAAGCAAAACTACTTAAAAAGGGTTACCCCTCGAACAGAAGCTACTATTTAATCTGGTTAACTTATTTAACCTTCACAACTGTAGCCTTCAATACACCAATTCTTGATTATCGTTCGAACGAGAAAAGTTCGTATTGGATTTGGAAACGTGGACCGAGAGCAATAAAAACCATAGCGATAAAATATTTAAAAAAAAGGGTAGTTTACCTAATAAAACTTTCCATACTAAATTTCTATACGCAGCTGGCACTGTGAACCGTAAACAGAATTGTTTCAGCTTAACTCTGTCCCACGGCTTCTCCTTCATGAGTATTTCCAAAGATTTCTTCTCTTCCACTCCTCGACAACCGACCTTTTCATAATACGACGAACGAAAGTTTCTCTCGTCGGTCATCTTGGTAAGAGAGGCACAATCAGTAGAAACACGAGTTATTGGACTGACTGCAGGTAATTTAGCATATTTTTAGTGACTGCTACTATCCTTGTTTATTTTGCTATAATTTCAGTTATTTTAGGCAAACACCGCATAGGTAACTGTTGGGTAAACGTCAGTTCGCGAAGTTGTCAATTGTGACATTAGAGACAGTAGAAGGCAGTACCGAAAACTTGTATTATTATGTCGTTTATCTAGGCGGCTTAAATGTACAATGTAGAACTTTAGAATATAACACTGAACTCTGAACAAATATTCTGTGTTTTATCTTGTTTTGATTTTATTTTTATATTTCATTCACAGTAAACGTAAACGGGCTTCGAAAAACTTGGAGTTCTAGCTACGAGAATAAACTGACTAGCTCGTAAAATTTAGAATGAACAGTCGGATTTTGATTTATGCTAGTATTTTTTACCTCAGACAATTTGTTATAAAGTATTTAACAGGTTCTTTTCAAAATATGAATCTATCAAATAGATACGTACATAAAGTATAGCAACTAAATTGAGTTCCATATGAATTCCTATATTCAAATTTCGATCAAACAAAGTAAATTCCATTGTCATAGTAATACGTAAACAGGGAAATTTATCTGTAAAGAAACATTGTGCAATTTGATTTTGCTTAGGTGGATTTTAAGATAAAATGGCAGAAGGTACAGCTTCAGCCAGTGATCCTGCCTACATAGAAAAGAAAAGAGGAGAGTTAAGAGAGTTTTTCAAGGATGCAGACTTTTCTAAAGAGGTAATTGATAGCGTTATTGAAAATGAACTTAAGCCCCTTACGGAAGATATTAGTAAAAATAGGCCCTATATAGCCGCTTCTTGGCCAGGTGAAGTAAGATCAGAATATGAGGTCATGACTGGCCAGCCTTTCACCGAAGTAAAGGATTTTGGTAAACCACTAACGGGAGAGGAAATAAAGGAAATGCTTAAAGACAGTGACATCATTGCTGAAAAGGCTCGTCAAATTCAAATATCTATTAAAAATGACGACAGTAATATTCAAATACCTCTAGAGCAAATAAATTTAAACTATTCTAAAATACGAAAGGAGTTAGCTTCAGCAGATAATGAGGATGATATAAATAAAATAAAATATATGAATATGCAGGCATTGATGAACACTGTATCGGCTTATAAGGCAGAAAATGAATCTAGGAAAGTTTCTAACGCTGAAAACATAGACAAAGGTAATGAAAGTAGAAATAGTGAAGACGATGAAGAATTCGAAGCGATTGATAAAATGGTAACCAAATATACCGAAAAATCTTACGAAACTAGATTTCAGGAGACAAAAGATATGTTGTTAAAATTAGCAAATAAATACGATAATCCAAATTGTGCGAACGAAAATCGTTCAAGAGAACTACAGATAGAAGAAAACCCTATATTAAAAGAATCTTCCTCTCAAATTATAAAAGGACAAAGAAGACAAACATTATTCGAGGAAATCAAAGAGAATTATGCAATAAATGAAGTGATGAATATTTCTTTAAAAGATAACCCCGTGAAGCTCGATTTAAGTGGAAAAAATAAAGTTAATGACGAACCAGTGAACATACACCAACAGCCAGATAAAACTATGCAAGAAAGTTACGTATCGAGCAGTTTCAGAAATAAACTTAAAAGTACTGAGAAAACTCTACAAGATATAAATAACATTTTGAATCACGCACACTCATCTGCATCCTTAATAAGAAATAAAGAAGAGAATACCGCAGTAGAAAACAAAAATGTTCCAATAGATCGTGATATTTCAACTGATAATGTGCGTTATATGAAATGTCTCGAAATTAGCGAAAATTCCTTAAGTAATACAAAAAGTGTAACTGACCAAGTGAATAATATTCTTAATGAAAATTCAAACCGGGATAATGTTGTACAAGTCCAAAATAGTAACGCAGAATTTGATGAAAAAATGGAAGAAACATTACAAACAGCTTTAGAAGAAATATTCGAAATAGGTGAAAATGATAACAAAGAAAATAAAGACATCGAATTTAAGGAAATGAAAAATCTGGCACGTAACATTGTAGAAGGTGCAGAGAATCTTAGCACGTTGATTCGGGAAGATATAACAAACAAACTGAATAGCATGAATGAACTATTAAATGATGTAAACGAAGCACTCGAGAATTCTCGGAAATCTAATCTACTCTATCAAAAGATAAAAATTGAAGGCGAAAATATGAAGATGGAGAGAGATCGCGAGAACGAAAAGAGAAACTTAAAGAAGATGAAACAGATATCTGAAGAAGTTGGAGAAACTAGTAAAGAAGCCTGTTTTGGTGTCAGCCAGTCAGATATAGATTCTATAAATAATGCTATAGGGAACCTTAATATGGAAATAAAATGCCATGAAGATCGCATAAACAAAAGTAAGGCTAATTACGAAATGAGAAATGAAGAGTGTAAAGAATTTATGAAAGAAGTAGACGTTATTCTTAAAAAATCAGAAGAAATTTTGCATCCAATCAAAGTCAATAAGACCCTTGTGGTGGCTGATATCATACAGAAGACAGAAGATAATAATACTTCAGAGTCTGTTGTTAGTGAAGTGACCAAATATACGGGTGAAAATCAACGCAAAGAATTATGGGACATAGATATTATTTACAAGGACGAGAAAAATAAGCAATTGGCTGATCTCAGGCAACAGGAATTGGAAAGGAATAAGCGTATTAATGATCTTTTGTACGATATTAAAGACAAGATGAAGGATAATAAAGAAGTTGTCAGACTTGCTAATAATTTACTAAAGCGAGAGGAAACACGTAAAAGCAATGTTATTGAAAACACCAGAAATACAGAGTTGCCCTGCGATGACGTCAAAGGTGATTTGAAAGCTCAAGGCGACCATGTTTTAATAAATGAAAAGCCTGAGGCGGAAATCGAAAAACAGAAGCCTAAAATATGTGAAATGTCTCCAACAGAGCTTAATATTAAAGGTGTTGATATTTTTTATTGTATTTGCAAATTCATATTTACAATGAGAATTTCCGATCAGCGGTCCCCTACTGTGTCAAGATTATAACCGCTTCTTAGTACTTGCGCAATAATAAACTATGATACTTCCAGGCTCGACATCTGCAACATCGTCATTGGACGAGAAGCAGAAGAAACAAGATGCAGACAAAGAGAAACAGAAGTTGATCCAATTGAAGTTTGAAAAGGAGATGGAGGAGTTGAATCGCGGCCCGAGGATGACCAAGGAGTTTATCAAAAACCATTGCAAGCAACACAAACTGTACTGCACGCCGTATTTGAATGACATATTGTATTTGCATTTTAAGGTAAAGTTGACCCGGAGTTATTAGGTCATCTCAATCTGGACGATGTATATAAGTAGATACTGTCCATATTGAGAAACTGTTTAGAAGAATGTCGGAAACAAGTATTTGTTTTTCGTCCAATTTTACCCAAGTCAGATCGGTGATTCTTTTTATATACGTGAATTCTGTTTTACGTGGATTCGGCCAATTTCGTCATATACTAGTAAAAAGTGATTATGCACCCAAGTTATTAATTTTCAGTTGAAAATTTCACACATTTTAAAAGGATATATAAACTATTGTGCCTATGTGTACTAACGTATAAACTGAAGTGCCCAAAGTAGCGTCTTAATAAAATTTCAGGGTTTCTCGAAAATAGAAAATTTAGAGGAATACACCGGTCTCAAGTGTATATTTTTGGAGAACAATGGCATTCAAAGAATCGAGGGCTTAGATTACCAATCGGAACTCAGATGTCTCTATTTACATTACAACATCGTGAAAAAGATTGAAAACCTTCAGGGATGCCCTAAGCTGGATACTTTGAACCTGGATCATAATTACGTGACGAAGATTGAGAATCTCGACGTAGTGCCCGATCTCCACACGCTGAGTATCGCCCATAACATGCTGGCGACAGTGGGTGACTATGTTACTTCTCTTTAAGTCAGGAAGCATTCATGTCGATTCTATGCAATTTCAGAATAGCACGATGACCAAAATATCTTTGTAAAGAATTTGATATTCATATTTTTTATCTTTCTAATTTATCATTATGTTTCAGATGACTTAAACGATCTCAAGTTCTGCAAAAATCTATCGGTGGTGGATTTGTCTTACAATCGCTTGGACGATCCACTCGTGATTGACGTGCTGGCCGATATGGCCATTTTGAAAGGTATTTGAAACTAAATGCTCGAACGTAGCAACGGATTCTGTTAATAGGAAAATGGGTGTTATATTTAGGGTTATCAATATGTTCTGTCAATGCAGTCCTTCTGAGGTTTTCTCTTCAAGAAAAGCGCAAAAAGAGCTCTCCTCCAAGCCGGCTTCGCACTGGCGACTTCTCGGATGTTGCAGGTGTCCAGGCGCCAGTGACCACTTACCATCGGGTGGCCCGTTCGCTTGTTTGCTGGGCTTAAGTGATTTTAAAAAATACAATGTGTTCTACAGTTCTAGTTTTAACCGGCAATCCGGTGGTCCGCAAGATACCGGCGTATCGAAAGACGTTGACTCTGCGCCTGAAGGAGCTACTGAACTTGGACAACCGGCCCGTGTTCCCGCGGGACCGCGCCTGCGCCGAGGCGTGGCAGCGCGGCGGCGTTCAGGAAGAGATCGCCGAGAGACGACGGTCTGAACTGCAAACCTTGTTCATACATATATTTACATTTAATCATTAGCTTTAATTTTATCGTTGCTCAGCATTTGTTCTTACCTGTTCCCACTTCTTTATGTAAGTAGGCATTATGAAATTTCAAGCACAATTTACTTGCACCATCGTGTAACTGAGGCATATTCAATTTAAGTTTAAAATAATCAGAAAACGTATCTTTAACTATCATTAGCTGGATTACTAGAGAGCAAGACAGGGTGATGGAGAGTGTCAGATATCTGATTAAAATGAAAAACGAGAATGCGGCGAAGCGGGAGGCGAGAGAGAAGGAATTGAGAGAAAAACAGAGTGAAGATCTAATCACCAAGGTGCGTTAGGATGAGTGCTAGCGTACTCCTGCATTTGATCTTATATCAGCATTTAATACCTTAAGAGATCATTAATCTTAGGGATTTAATAGCGATACAAATGTATTTAGGGACCTGACGTAGTGGTATTGTAAAAATCATCATTAAATAGCACTGTGAAACAAACAATATTAAAAACGATTTACTGTTTAAAGGGAGATGGAGGTACTTTGGAAGAGAAAGTTGAAGAAATAGAAGATCCACTCCCTATAAATGAAACGTTTGAATCTGACGTTAAGACTAAGGACGGTGTTTTGGTTGACATGCTCACTGGCTCTGAAGCCGAGGACTCTACAAGCGAGGATAGTGACTCTGAAAGTGACGATGATGAGAAAGAAAAGGGAGAAAATGGTACTTACCTAAATAGAATTTCCATATTTACATTTGATTGTTGTTTTGAGATGTATTTAAGTTAAGCAACCACATAGGCTAGCTACTAGCTATTATTTTAATGGCACCAAGAATATATTTAAAAATATTTATCCCATATCATCCACACAAATTTTAACAAAAGAACCCACAGGAAAAGTAAATTTACCTACCTTAACAAATAACTTTCAGTTTGGTTATACCAAATTAATAATTGAAATACTGATAAAAACTAAAACTTAATTTGCTGTTGCAATGATATGGTTTTAGAAGCAGCGACAACGCAAATCGAATGGGATCCCGCCAGCAATAGCAAACTTATTCAGGAGATCGGTATTGAACCAACAGAACAAGTTATACATTCAGAAGATTACTGGCAAGGGTTCCGGGCTGACCAGAATTCAAAATCTGAAAAGTAACATTTAAATCCTGTTTATTTACGAAGTTGTTAAAAATTTTATACAGAACGCTTTTCATTAGACTTTTTCATTTGACATTTCATTTGGTGTTGGTGGTTATACTGTATCAAAAATTTGTTTATATTATTAATTATCGTATTCGTTTTTGCAGAGGCACCGTACCAGATGCTCTAGTTTTGAGTAATTTGTTGTTTAACGTAGAATCGAAACCCAATAATAAAGAAAAACGTAAAAAATGTGAAGGTTTGTATTTTCGTTCAAATAATTTATAGATTTGAAGATATATAGGCGTTAAGTGGCTATTAAATAAAATTTTAACATTACATTAGAGATCAATGAAGAAAAAGGATCATTGATTTATGAAGCAACGAAAAAACCTTTAATTGAAATTATCGACAGTAACGACGATAGTAAGGTTACTGAAGAAAAAGAAAATAAAAGGAAACTTATCGAGGAAATTGAAAGCCTTACCGTAATTGAAGAAGAGAACATTATCATTGATCATGATCAAAAAATTATCACTAGCATACCTGGAAGCAGTGGCCCAGAAACTATACGAAGCGATATCAATAAGGAAAGTGATGGAATCGTTCTAAGAAAATCTGAGAAGCAAGATAGCGACCGAACTGTTAAAGAAGTTGTAGATAGTGACGTCGACAGTGGTGAACGAGACAACAAACAACAGGTTAAACCATGCGACAGCAACGAAGTGAAGGGTAAGGAATATTATTTGATATCTTTTAAGTAAAACTCGTCCAAAAATCTTCAATATTACGTAATGATAGAATGAATGTATTTATAAATATTTAATGATATTTTCAGAAACGGCACGTCAAGGAAATTCGAAAACCGGCGAAGGAGATGCAGTAGATCTGATAAATTATTTGCGAGGTGCCGACGACACAAACGACGAAGAGGATCTGAAACCCAGTGCTGAAGATCTGGAGATATTTGCCGAGATAGAGCAAATGCAGCTGGAGAGACAGGCCAGGATCGACAGAGGGGAACCACCCGTTGATCCTATGGTATGAGGTTTACGCGTGTGTTGACCGTTTTTGACAGAGAATTGCTTTGAAAATCTTGTTAAGTTTACGGTGATCGTCACGGTTAGCCATGTTTATTAAAATTGTACTTCTACAAACCGATGAATTTTCAAGTCGCATCTCACATATTGCATAAGAATATTGCACAGCACTTTCCTTATGTGTTACTAGTCTTGTCTACGCGGTCAAAGGAATTTACATAGTTCACGCGTCTTACCGATATTGCATCCGTGACGCCATCTATAGTGCTTTTTAGACCGTGAATTTTACCGTAAAAATGAGTTTTTGCGCGTAAAATGTAGCCTATGGCACCGTCCAGAGCTTCAATTGTCTCCATGAAATCATTACATCGATCCGTTTCTCCTTATTGATGTAAAAGAAGCACAAACACTTTTATTGTTATGGTTTACAGAAACTGTACGATAAGAAGCTAATGGAAGAATATCACAGAGCTCAAGAGACGGTGCCAGCTCATCTGGTGAAGAGAGAAGACAGAGTAACATACACCACGTACAAGAGCGATAATATATTCGATAGGATCGCGCTCAGTCAGCTCACTACTGGGGAGAAACCAGGTGAGGGCTAAGGACTTACGAGAGACAGAACCTTACAAGTAGAGATCCCATATTTGGGAAGTAAATTGCTTTAAGGAAAACCTCTAAGGACTTACGAGAGACAGAACCTTACAAGTAGAGATCCCATATTTGGGAAGTAAATTGCTTTAAGGAAAACCTTCTAACTATTTTATTACCATGCGTTGCGGAGTTGTTAAAGTGTTGATTAATAAGTATATCTTTATTGAGAAATTTCGGAAAGTTGAATGTCCTAAGTCCTAAAAGCAGAAAATATATACGTCCTTATTTCCTTTCTTTCTTCTTCTTATTTGCTTAGTCATTTTTACAGATCCCTTTTAACGACCTTTCGGTACTTTCAATTATTAAAGGATTGCAGACAATAATTACTTTTCCACCTGCCACAATTTATTGATAAAATGTCGTCGTTCAATTGAATATAATTGCATCACAGTGTTTACGAATTTATTGTTAGATGAAACGAAAATGAAATTGACGCACGTTGAGGGAGCAACCCTGGTGCAGTATATCAATGATCAAACTCCTGAAACAGATATGAGCTACGAGATCGGAGAGGAGAAACTGGATTCGGCTGGTAAGAATAGTCTACAATGCACACACTATTAACATTTGGCGTGGCCTTAGTTTTAAAATTTTCCGAAAGTCTTGCCGCTAAGCAGCAGCAAACAAACATTCGTTACAACACAAATCCTTGTAACGATAAGTTCCAAACTAGGTATGCGTACGGTTATGCGTGGTCAAACTGAGCTCAGTGAAAACTTGATGGAGATTTTTTTGATAATATTAGATAATAATGGTTGATATAATCTTATTGAATAGATATCATATAAAATATAATCTTTACGTACATCTATAGCATCTTCCGAAGACACAGTATCGATAAATATTTCTGACGATACTCAGTCGAGTTCAGAGGAGGAAGTGAAGCAGAAAGAAGTCATCGAGGATAAGAAAGATCTACGAACCCTGAGACCTAAAACTGCAGCTGCAAGGAACAAGAGTCGTGATAACAAACCTAATAATGATAAACATGAAATCGGTAAGAGAAGCAATAATGATAATGCGAATATGGTAGTCAAAGTTAAGCTTTATTATGATAACGATGCGCTTAGAGAAACCTTTAATATAATATCTATCGGTACTTTATATATAGAAATAGATATCGTAAGTTTGAGGGTAAAGGACCGTTTTATAACTAATTACCTGCTAATTTACAAAAGCCTGTTATAAGTGTCGCTCCAGTATTAAGAATTGAAGTGAAATTCTCTGCAGATGATATCCCCACTTGTGGTCCTTCTAAAAGCCCGAAAGCGGCGTACGACACACTGCTGCTCGTAGATCGGGAGGAAGCTAAGCAATCTATCATCGACGCTATGAACTCGTCTGAGGATAATCGGTTTCCCTCGCAAGGTTAGAGTTAGCAGAAGTACTTAAATTTAAAAGACAAATGATTTTGCATTCACTTGAAGCGTATGTATAAACATTTTTTAGGTTAGTGTAAAATTGTTCGCAGTATCAGTTACCTTTGGTTTTTTATTGTTCATGCAATGGTAGAAATTTCAAACGTGTCTGCCTAGGCTAGCAGCATGGAAGTAGTCTTATCATCGCGTCCACCTTAATCACCAATATAGTCACACAAACTGGTTCCATATTATGTTCGATATCGCGTCCTCTAGTTTAGCGGTTACCGGATAAAAAGGTGATTGGTAATTTGCACGGCAGGCGTGAACTACAGCGACCTGCGGGAGAACGAGCGTATCGATGAAGCGGTGGCGTCGGAGATCCTGGCGCGCACGCTGCAGCACGAGCGGCGCGCGCTGCGCCGGCAGCTGGACGCGGCCAGCGCGCGCGCCGGCCACATCGACAACCGCACCAACGAGATCATCGAGCGCGTCTCCGCTGAACTCTCTGATGAATTCCAGGTGTGCGGCTCGTCTACTGGCCTGTGGCCAATTCATTGAACTGGGTATACCTTAGGATACATTATGGGCTTGTTGTCAATTTCCTTGAATCAGTGTTAGTCTAACATTTGGATCTAGGGAGATATAACGACAGTAATGTTTGTAAATGTAAATGCAATTAAAGTGTTCATCTATGATTACAAAATGACTGTGCTTTCTCTATTATTTATGCTTATTTACACGATAGTAAAATATAAGCAGACTCTAAAATTTTTGTCTTGTCTTTTTATTCGTTGGGGTTAAGGAACGGCTGAACCGATTTTAACGGGACTTCTATTGGAAGATAGAGAGGTTATATGGCAACATGTAGGCTATTTTTAATCCCAAAATTCCCACTGGATCGAGACTCACGCGGGTAACACTGCGAGGTTCAGCTCGTGTGTCCTAAATGAGAAGAGCTTCATTAGTGGCGAGTATCAGGTATCTGTCTATGGGCCGGTGAACAGTGTGATACTCCGTTTCAGCTGCACGAGGTGTCCGGGGCCCTGGAGGCGCACATCGCGAGCGCCGAGCTGCGCCAGCGCTTCGAGGGCTTCCAGGTCGCCAGCCCCACGGACTCCGTGGCGGACGAGGACGAGGCCACGCTCGTGCTCAGCGGCGATAACTCCTTCGACGACACCCTCACGGAGGAGAGAACGACGCCAAATGACGCCAACGACTCCGGCATCGGCGACGACCGCCCCGGCCATCGTACCGATAGAGCGCGAGGTTTCATTGGAGCGAACACGCAAGGCGCCGAGGACGGAGCTGCCGGTGACGTCAGCGTCGTGAACGTTTCCGGTGGCGAGGATATATTCGAGGACTGCGTGGACGACCCCGCCGCGCACGCGGACGGAGCGCCGCGGGAGAGCGCCCAAAATGACAACAAAAGCCGTGCAGATGAGAATTATTCCATAGAAATGAAATTGACTCTGGGCATCGAGAATAAGAATTTGTAGACAGTTGAATGTATGTCAAATCACATGGATCCATCTACTTTAACTATGAACTAAGAACGAAATTAGCTCATCTCTACATAATATAAACAAAGTTGTCTATACGCTTAGATCTCTTAAAATACGCAACCGATTTCAATGCGGTTTTCATCAGTAGACAGCTATTCAAAAGTAAGATTTACTTGTATAATACATGTATTTCATGAAAAGAAACCTTATCTGTTTGTAGTAAACCGATAGCTAATTGTATTTTTATATGTTAATTTAAATCAGCGGTTCTCAACCTTCTTGTGACCAAGTATTACTAAAGCGTTTTGGCTCGGGTCAGCGATTCCCAAAGTTTAAATTAAAAATCCAATAATGAGACTATCGCCAAGAATTTGTTGAGTGATTTATTAATATACTTTTTTGATTCATAATTAGAGAATTTATAAGTATATGAATAGTACCTTAACAGGCACATAAAACTTTGTTATTAATTTATTATTATGGAATCTTAACTATATTTCGCGGTTCTAGGGGTACTGTAGTTTTCGCGGGTGTCGGGGGGCCCGCGCACGACAGTTTGGGAAGCTCTGGTGTGAACTGTAGCCAGCTAATGAAAGTTAAAAAAATACGCTGCAGTGTATATGTTGATTTTTCATTTTTATTTATTATTATTATTATTGTTTGTTATCAGTGCAGTGGACGCGATTTTTCTTATTATTTCTGTGGCGGCCAGCTCTAGTGTTTATCGCGGGTTGATTTTGTTTCTCTCGTGTTTGTATGTTTCCTGTGCACCAGTTCTCGCGCGGCCGGACTGCGCCGCGCCTGAATATGTTCGAACAGTAACTTTGTTTGTTTCTCTGTGACAAGCGTTTGTATGGGAAATAAAGGTGTTCAAATACTTGTTCTCTTTTTGATGCCGGGTGCCTACAGGCCGGCGCACATCTCACTAAGCGAAGCTCATACCCATCATCATATTAATATGTGAAGGAAAATCTTAGTACCTACCCCTTTTTACGACGCTTACGCTGAAGTGTGAAATTTGGGACGGCTAAGAGTTTGTATGTAAAAGTCAACGCCGGTATTTCTATTTTTTTTTTTATTAGAATCACATTAAATTATTAAAATAAATCAATAGAATTAGACAAAAAGAGGGTAGTTGTAAAAAAAACCCAAATGTAACAAATCACTATCGTATATTTATTTCAATACATTGTATTGCACCTAATCGAATACCCAATAACAATTTATTTCTATAAAAATAGTTTTTTTTATATATTGCAATATTGTTATAAATATTATTTACACTTATAACTATATATAAAAATGCCACAGTCTATGTGTAGTACACTAAGCGTTAATATATTCTGATGTAACAAGAACATTAGGAAACTTACTCGGAACGGGGACGAACCATAATCGTATAAATTATATTTTTTATAAAAGAGAAAAACAATTTCACTTAAATTTCAATAAAAAAGCAACAATTTCCAATTACATCAGAAATATTAAACAACATTCACAACAGCCAACACAAATAGAAATGTACATATCAAAATAATGAATTCGT
>DWQT01001883.1:0-15460 GCA_018244895.1 Myscelus amystis hages
TAGAGTTCAGTGAAATCCTCTTGAAACTAAATCCGTATTTCAAATTTTAGCTTCTGTTTATTCATTTTCGACGTCAGAACCAGGAAGATAAATAGGAGGTTTAACAAGAGAACAAGTTGAATAGAAAAATAAGATAAAAAAGATGATGCAGAAAGATCATTAAAAATTAAAATTAATTAAAATCGACAAAAATCTACTAAGTAAAAACTATATAAACATTTTAATTAATAAAAACAAAATGAAAATTAATTATTAAACTGCCAGTAATAAAATAAAACACCTCTGAAAATCGATAGTACTAAAATTATTAAAACGTTAAAGCATTAAAGCCTTCCTGAACGCCTGCAAGTGGCGATAGCAATTTTATTAGCTGAGAGCTCACTGCGCTGGATTAGTTGCCAATTGTTAGAGCTAGTTTAGGGGCTAGCTGTAAATGTGGCGACACAATGCGCCAGTTTTCAATTAAGCCGGTCTATTGGTTTATATTGAAAGTTAAATGAATGCCCGGACGCTTAGTTTAAATCGCTGTTAGCAATGTTGACTTTTCAATGTAAATAATAATTTTAACTATTCTATTCAACAATTTTAGTTCCAGTATTTTTTCAGAATTTAGAAAAGCATGCGTAACATGAAAAAGTTAGTTTTAAAACGTAGTATTATTTCTTTTCATTTAGTAAAAGATTGCAAAGATTATAAAAACTAAATTCCATAGGTGATTGCTAAAATCCATAGATCAAAGATATGTTCCTTGACATTCCTGATGAGGCTGCTAGATGTAGCATAAGAAAAGAAGGGATTTATTTTCAAATTTTTAAAAATAGAACGCAGCCTTCACTTCTATTTCTGCTTCCGATCAGTCCTAAATAAATCTTCTTTCTTCTTTCACAGTTCATTTCTAAAATCTTTTAAGGTTTTAATACCATATCCTATTTTTTAAGTTTCTACTTACGGAATACCAAATTTAACTTAATGTAATACGTATTCTTTTTCTAAACATTCAACTCAACATAAGTGCCAAAGTTTAATTTAAAACCACACTGCTCTGTAACAATATAAAGATTACATTTTCAATTACAGATTACACCAACTATGTCTCGAAATGGAATGACTGCAGTGAAAAGACTCAAAACTTTAGTTAGAGTGAGACGTGGTACTGTTCTTTACGTAACAAAGGATAGGTCACAGATATGTATAGATAATATTATGTAAGCTAACATTTTGCGGGCTCCTCCCTACAGGGGTTACACCCCGTCCCGGGGGTGGAATAGGTTGAACTATCGACATGGAGCACAAAATATACGTAGCACCTTTGATATGACAGATGGGAACAATTTTATATACAACACATTGGAATTTGAGACGAATGTATTTTATAAAGACGTTTATTTCCACAAATATGGGTACATTTGAAGAAGAACGAAAATGATCGTAAATGTAATAAATAAGCACAGTTTTATTAGAAAGTATAATTATAATATCAACGTAGATTAAGAAATATATCGGTCTCTCTTTCTCTCTATATCTGTCTCTCTCGCAACAGCCTTCGTATGTTATTCCTTCGTCGACAATTACGTATGAAACGGAATGGTTTCGTGAGCGGAATGAGATCCGTATACCGTGAAATACAGTCATTAATATTGTCGAGCTTCAGCGATATTGTACACGAAAAATGATAAAATGTTAACGAAAATAACAATCATTGGGACAATTCCATACACGGTTATCCGATTCCAAATTGGGGTTTCTTAGATATATGTAGGGTGTAATATGTACCTATACGTATATTTTATTACATCCAGACACAACAAACAAGTGTTAGTTCTGGGAATCGAACCCACGACACGTCTTGCAGTACAAATAATATTCTACATTTTCCCTGTATTACTAATGAGGTATCGTAAAAAGGAGAAAAATCTTCTTAAAAATAATATTTCACTTTTTATCTCACAGTCACTTAAGTGTTTGTAATCTTCTAGATATTAGCGGAATCTCCTAATTTAATCCCGTAGAGCGAGCAACTAACTAAAGGCTGCCCCTTTCATCTAGATAGTGATTAAAGCAGGACTTTCTCGTTGCTTTGTAAACATTAGAGCTTCGTAGGGCTGGCACTTTGAGGATTTATTAAAATTTATATTTACTCCAAGTATCAAATTACAATTCAGGCTATCCTGCCTTTAGAGGTGCTAAGATTTATTTATTATTACATTTTATTTATTTATGACACACACTGTTCTTAATATATACTTTTAATATCTATATAACTCTCAAGTCCGGAATAAACACTGGGGGCTATCACACAAATATTTTTTCTGCGTGGGACTCGAACCCACAAAACCCCATTTCCGAACTACGAAACACTGACCACCGACCAAACGAGTACTCATTTTTTGTTAAATAGTCAATTTTAATATCAGATTTTTTTTGTGCCAGCCCTATCGACAGCAAACGATCGACCTCATAAAACGTCTGAACATAGAAACGGGCCATAAATACAAAATTAAACCTAGGAGACCGTCCTTAAGCTCTAAATTAGTTTTCTCAGACAACAGCAATACTTGCTACATCCACAATTACGGTCGGTTATACCACGAGCCGTGCCCGGCCACACCTCTGCGCCATTAACTACTCTTTGATATAATGTATCATAGATTACATGTGTACAGTAGAGCGGTTAGGTAAGAATGTCTTAATGAACTCTAACGAATGCTGATTAGACTTAGTATAATATAATATGAATGCAACTGTGTTTAAAATACTGCCATATTTTATTTTTATTTTCTATTAAATAACAAAAGTAATTAAGTAATGTTGCAAAGTTATCAACGACTAGCGAATTAGTCAGAGCAATTTTCGCAAAAACCTAAATTTGAATTTATGAAGCATCTCTGAACCCTTATTATCCGGCGATAACAACCTCAAACAGGAAAAACAGCGCGAATATCCGGATTAAACTGGTTTCGGGATATATAAAAAGAAGTAACAATTTGCGCACATAATTTTTTGTCTTCCGTTAAGTATTTTATAAAATCCGTAAGCTCACTCTTATCCGGGTGCCGTGAACTCACGATAACCGGATGAAAAGCGGAACAATAGCCGGTTTATCCGGATTAACAGCGCTTAGACAAATATTATGGCGATGAAAATAGACAGCACTTTTTCACAGAAGATATTAATGTGAAAACGGCTTGAAATGTCCATTTCAATTTGGCAGCGTAATATGTACGATTTATGTCGGCGTGAAATTCGCGACTTTTCCGTTTTGTTACGAATGTAGATAGATAATGATCGTTAAATCCGACCAAACATAATATCCCGGTATCAGTATGATAGCACTCTCGCGATGAAAGCGAAGAAGTGCAGACTTTCGTTTTACTACCGTCTGTGTAAACCCGGTACCTGTTCACGACGAACGCTATAAGGAAATGTCAACCTTGCCCCATCGATTTAAGGTTCCTTTTTCTAGGTAACAACCAACGTTTTACGATCCACCGTCCAGACTCGGTTCGCGAGAACTGCCCCCCCGAATTCTGGTCGTCGTCTACGATAAATTGTCGCTCGATTTACTAAATTGCACCTTAATATGGGTGGATAAAGTTGATATTGGAATATCGGGAACGGTATCGTTCGGCTCGTAAAATTTGGTCGATGTTTATCGTGAAGTTTATAGGGTGGTAGGTAGCCTAGCTTTCTTTGGGTGAAGTCGTAAAATTATACCGAATACAACATAATATCGTGCTTGCTAATATTGAACGTTGGAGTGGCGTACGCTCACAATGTAAGCTGTCTTTGTGGCTTATGTAGAACAAGATTGTCAATATTAAAGGACGTTTATATCCGCAAACGAAAATTCTAAAAGTACATTTTATTATCGGGAGAGAATAACAATTGAGGACAAGCATGAAAAAAGGTTTAATTCATTTCTAAACATAGCATATCATTTATAGACTTATCCTCAAGTGGACACCAAAATCAAGGAAAATTCATGGTTAGGCCATCTTTATTTCAATACCAGTAAATATTCATGCGATGATAAAAGAAAATTACGATCAGTCCCATACATTCTTCGCTTGGAGGTTTTCGCTCTTTCCTCCAAGTAATAAATACGCTTAATTATCTGGGGAAAACAGCCTTCAATATACATTTATTTCTATCCTTGGCGTTTATTGGATTTGCCTTTCAAGGGATATATTGCCCTCAAGTTGGCCGAACAACATTAATCCCTCAACTATAATTAGCGTTGGCTCAACATCCCTTGTCTAATTGTATAGAAAATTCACTTTTGCTACAATCCGTTAACTTATTACTATCAGGGCAAGAAAAATTCAAAACAATCACTTGTCTGATAGCAATTCTATTAATATTATTTATGGAGTAATACAGACTCGGTCAGAAAAACAATACTAATGCTAATCATGATATGATGGTATTAGGATACCATGTAATACTTTTGAAAATACTCTAATTTTATATGTATCAATCATCAAATATCCCCGGGTTCCTTTAAAAACTTGCTTGGATGATGAATGCAGGATAACATCATCTTTCAATACTACTAACATGTAGTCCAGCGCCTCTAGCGGCGATAGTTGGTACTATTTACCGACCAAATTACGATGTCATTACTTCCGACCGTCTCGATAACATCTTAACTGTAATTCCGGTGAAACGAATGAAAGTCTATAACTAAATTCCCTCTGTGTTTACCACAGTTCATTTGCACATAGTTTTCGCGATACATGGGGGGAAGGAAGCAATAAAGGCGTTGGCGGCGAACTAATCAATATTAATTGTCCTTTTGTCTCGACAATTACTTTATACGCTCGCAGCTCGAAAACCGATAAATATCTCCAAGGACACCCCATTCTCCGGTTACTTCTGAGATGGAAATGCTCGAAATTGACTATTCACTCTTCACTCTGTTACCGAGAGGCGTTTGTTTGGGTGAAGTGTTTTATTGCAGACGTAATTTAGGTGTTTTATCTGATGAACGAAGCGGCAAATTTGCCGGGACTAAGGGTAGCATTACTTATTCTTTTGCGGTTGAGACTTTGTTAATATTGGATACAAAATACCCCTTCTGCTGTTTTACGATGATGTCTAGATATAATGTTATACAATAACAGCAATGAGAACTAATGACTAGCTTTTAAATGAAAACATACGGGAGACAAATTGTCTTCTCATTCCCGTCATTTCATGAATTAAGAGACATTGTTTTATACGCGATTCATATTACTTTCATACTGGCTCTGTCAGCTAAATGTACAGTACTGGTAATTTAGGTATGTTGGAAGGTCTCAACAATTTTTAAGCCCCACTGCTGGGCATGAGCTTCATACCTCACCGTTTCGCTGCAGTGAGGAATGGCTGAACGTAATACTATAATTTCATACAATTGGGACACGCGAAAGCACTTTTTATATCCATTTATAATAATGTATTACATCAACGATTCTCTCGCAGACAGTACTTCGAGTCTTGGAGGATCGTAATAAATGTGCTGATAATAGCAGCCTTTTAATGGCATCGCGTGGCATGGCTATAAATCTTGCCATTTTGATGTTAACGATCCAAGTTAGTGAATCGGCCGTTTGGTCCAATAACGGTTTCTTAGGCGACAGTATTGTAAAAACGTTTAAGGAACTCTGCTAGGTTACCGCAGGAGAAATGCTGAACCGATTCTGATGAAATTCCATTCTGGAGTCTCTAGTTTTGAAACCAAAAAAAAAAATACTTGTTAGTTATTTAGTAATTTCATAAATTCCTCAATCTTAGCCGTAAAACCAGCGGTCAGCGGTTAGCGGAAAAATCAGCAGTTTCCGCTGTTCGTCGACTATCTGCTAATCAGTCGTTTCCCTCTTTTAATATGTATTAGAAAAAGAAGGAAATATTACGAAGGAAAGATGTCACGTTTTGTCTAACGGCTAATAAATTGTTGGGCGAAAGCGCTTAAAGCGGATTTATGTCGGTACCTATCTCCGCGCCAAGTCCACGTTTCTGGTTTTTGTTCGCTATCTACAAGAAGATGATTTAGACGCTCGTAACGATCGGCCGTTTGCAAACTTATCGCGACCAGTTCGACTAACGACTAAAGGAACTTCTAAAGGTTAGTTAAATAATTATCTATACGTGGTACTACGTACTGACGTCTCCGTGTTCTGTATTGTTTCTCAAACTTTTCTATGCGGTTCACTTAAGACTATAATAATAAGTTTTTGTCATGTAGTTAATATGACATAATTTTGTAAAGTATATTTGAATTTATTCATTTAATAAAAGAGTACACATGTAAAAAGGTCTTATTTCCGAAACGATAAATAATATAATAACGCTTATAAATAATTAGTAAAGAAATGAAATATGGATAAAAAGCGTATATTCCGCGTGCAGTATTAAAACTGAATTATATATGAGCGTATTCAAGTCAAAGTCGTATAGCTTTGTAGCGCTTTTCAAAGTGCAACTTTGGCAGCGACTTTGTTGCGAGTATTAACGCCAGCTTGCGCTACGTTGACGTTATTCATAACATATTACGTTATTATAAGGAGAGTTAACGTAGCTTGATTCTAAGGAATTTTGGAGTACGGCAATCTTAAATAAATATTTGATAATCGGTATCTCGTAGCTTGGTTTTATATCAATTTAAACGTGCATATAAAGATTGTATTAATAATATTAATTCATTATAACATCTGATCTGAAAGTAAGCAGAGTGGATCATGACTGGATAGATATTTTTATTATGAGGTATTTTGGTGGAGGTATTTTGAGTGGGAATTAAACCGACGATCTCTGGGCAGTAGGATCTAACCAGCACACCAAGAGACCGGATTCACGATATAAATGATTTAATAAATCGTTGATTAAAGCAACGCCAGTTTCCAGTAATTGAGTTATACGGAACGCAGTCAGAGCGATGGCAGGCGAGATGTGGGTAAGGACAGTACGCAAATTGCATTGCCATGCCATGTCAATTGGAGTGCCATGAAATTCACGGTAAATCAGGACTCACGATTTAAACAAACTACCGAAAGGCTGAAAAAAACATATACCTACAGATATATAAAGTTACATTTCTCTGAACTTCAACTGAATTTGACTTGATTCAAAACTTTGCACACACTAACAAGCGCACGAAGTCTTGAAATTCAGGCGCAGTTTCTGCAGGAGTTGCCTTAATTACCTTCGCGACTGGAAATTTACCTGCACCGTTAGTTGAACTGGAAATATCCGGTTAGCGCCGGTTCGAAACTCGTTAGTTTCAGTTTACGATAAAAGCTCTTGTGTTACTTATTAAAAAACTCTGCTGTAACTTTGGAAGTAATTATGTTATAGACTTAGCTTCAGTGGTGTTGCTGCACTAAGATTGAAAACTTTCGTTTGAGGTATTAAAAGATTGTAATACGTTGGGTTTGCTAGTTCGAAAATTTCATGTTCAATAATCATAATATCACAGATAATAAACTCGAACAAAATACAGATAAAAATATTTAAAAAAAAATCACTTATTGATATAAGAAAATGATTAAAAAAGTAACAATAATTCAGAAATAAAAAGGATTCATTATTATACCCAGGAGTGCTCGCGCGTCTACCAACGCACTTGGCCAGCGTGGTAGACTATGGCTCAAATCCTTCTCACTATTAGAGGAAACCCGGTCCAGCAGTGGACCACTAAAAGATTTAAAAAAAACTCGCAACGTTGGTTAGTTAAACAACAAGGTACCTATGTTGGTGAACAACGGCCTTTGAAACGGTATCGCAGTCGAGAAACTCCGTCAAATGTTCTCCGATTGATATTGAAACTTTGCGAACTTAGCACTTGGTAAGAATTCACGTTATTGCTTCGGCGACGGCAACTTGATACAGAGAAAACCATTGGGAGCATTATCAAAATAAGTCTCAACGTAAGCAACGCTTAAAACACTTTGAAATTCTCTAAAACCTTTAATAGTTTGACATATTTTAATAAACACCGTCTATTTATATTCTATGTCGCTTAGTACATTAGCTGTATCTGATTTTGAATTTCGAACAATTTCCAACAATCCCTATTAACTATAATCTATGTCGCAGAATACTGATATCTGTGTCTGATTTTGAATTTCGAATGGTCTATTTATTATTGACGTCGCTAAGTACATCAGCTGTGTCAGATTTTGAATTTCGAACAATCCCTGTCTTTTTTCTTTTTCACTATTCGCACCACAGACAAATGATCGAACCCACATCTGTCAGGCGCCATCTTGGAATTAATTGACGAAGCGTGAACGTCGCTTGGAAGCGCTGCGGCTTGATTGATTGGATCACTTGACTTCTGAATGTTCCTCTATGTCGTTTATTTTCTATTTTCGACTTAAAAGCATTTATTTGCTCCAACTAAGCATTTCTCTTTTAATGTAATTCATTTGCTCGCTGACTTGGGAATTATGGAAAGAGGAAGCAACATGTTTTCAACGTAATGTTATTATTATATCACGCCATGTCCCTAACCTGGTAGGCAGAGGACATCGCACGAGCGAGCAACAAACCTTTCTTCTTCTAGATTTATCATTATCTTCATACATACATTCCTGTTTCGGAGATTCTTCACTCGCCCATCATCAGCAAAGATCTGATTTGGTGGAGATAGGTTCTTGTATAGGGAAAACGCTATAAAGGTGTGTGTTTAATGAGTACTAACGGATATTGTATTGCCTTGTACATAGTCGTAGTTTAATGGTTTTTAGTGGTTTTCTAATGGACTCCGCTTTCTCGGCTGCCATTACTTTTGAAAGTTATTTTCTTCAAACTTTTCTCGGTATTTTAAGAGGAATAATATTTTGCATGTTGCGACTACAGTTATCTTTTCACAAATTCATCTCCATTTTTTCGACCTGCACTTTTATTTTACATATTTCAATTTTGAGTTATAAAACGCACGTGAGTTTGAACCAAGAGGGCCCGGATCAGTAATTAGAACTATTACTTAATAAACTTCCATGAAAAATAGGCAGATATACGGAATGATAAAAACTATGCCTTATTTTGATCATACGAGTACATTGCCTGATCTTGCTTTCATCCTTTTAATACCGAGCTTAAGAAGAATCCCACCAATTTTAAAAATAATTTATTATATCCGTATTTTTTTGAGACACCCATCCCATCCATCATATCCGGATGACACCTTTTCATCATACTCCATCAAAAAAAGTATGACGGTTTTGATGTTTACTTACTTCCTCGATTTTGTATTAATGTAATGTGTTTCCTTTCCGCGTAATAAAATATCTCTACCTTTAAATACATACATACATCAAAGGTACTTTCAGTAATTGCTTTCTGGTAATAGTCAGTGAACTTTAATTTCAGATAGGAGGTGATCTGTTAGATTCTCACTCAAATATTTATGTGACAAACACGTATAAAGTGGAAAATTAACTTTACATTTAAGTGGGTTTAAGAAATACTTTTCCAAGGCCCCTTTCTTGCGGCCTACCTTAGGCTGAGGGGTGCCAAAAGCCCACGAATGTACTCGTATATGATAGCAATACAATTATACGTTATACATTATAATAACAAGTATTATAATAAAAAAAAACTATTTGAATTTGGAAGGATGTCTGGTTACCATAGCAACAGAGGCACGGGTGTGGTCCAATGATAATTTACGTCTCAATTTGCAACAAAAGCATTTGCTTTCCCGCTAAAAATTCTAATTTTACATCATGAACTTTATTGAACGTCGTTGAAATAAAAATTCTTGAATACGAAAGGGACGACCGTTCAGCGAATAATAGGCTTTCATTCGGTACTAAAACACCAAACAATAATTAATGAGAAAAATAAGAAAAACAAAGAAACGAAACGCGCGAAAAGAAAAAGAAACAGTGAGAGAATTAAACGAGTATAAACCGTTAATTATTCGAGTGCACTAAAGATGTAGGCTTTTAGTTAAAATCTAGGTATTTAGGTCATGTGAACTCAGTTCTTGAGAGGTCTTGCGCTTAAAATGTTAGGCGTCGCTATGAATACGTAGGTACATAGTATTTTAATTAATGTACGTAATAATTGTTTGCTGGTATGGAAAATGCGGGAAAAGGAGCTTAATGAGTTGGGTTATCGCTGTTGACAATAACAGTCAAATTTGGTCGCCCTATTTATGAGGGGGAAGTGGAGTGCGAATGAAAATTACGAACTTAAGAAACTTTTATTAAAAATTCATTACGTTAGAATTATAAGCTAGACGTTTACCTTAATCCGGAATCCGATATTGTGCCGATACTAAAAGACAAAAGACAAAAAGACTAACCGATGAATTGCTGATATCCGCATTACTATTGTATCGATACTATTTAGTGTTATAAATAGGTATGCTTATAAGGAAATTTTCTGTGTTAGGGTTTCCTGATGTGTATAATTATTTACTCAAATATTTAGTGTGGTACTGAAATAGTTTGTAACGGAAATCCTTTCTCTGCCTACCCTTACGGGAAATAGGCGTGACTGTCTGTACGTTGAGATAAAATGGAACTGTACACAGGCTTTAAAACTAATTATTTCGTGTCAACTTTGCGAAATATGGACGTTGTTTGCGCAAACTTCACAAAATCGTTAACCCCCTATCAAAATGTTGAGCAGGTATTAAACTTTTGCAATTCCAACTTTGCAACTGGTTAAATATTAAATTTAAAAAAAATAGTTAGTGATTTTACTGGTTTAATTACTAATATTGATGAATTATAATAAAACAGTTACTCGAATAAAAATTCTTTCAACGAACCATAAAATTTTAGATGAGCTTTTGTTTTTATAAATTTCATATTTTATATTAATTAGAAAATTTTCAATACTCGCAATCAATATACAAGACTGGTTTTATGTGCATAGTTTATTTAATTTATCCAGTTACGTAAGTTATATTTAATTCAAATTAGTTTTAAAAAATGGAATGATTTTATAGATAAAATAAAAAAAATTAATTTCAAACTATCTATAAGAAAAATTATACATAGACAGTTAAAAAAAGATTGAAAAATAATCGTATTTAAAACATTTGAATAAAAAACCAACCCGTTCACGTATCAATGACGGATTTATTTTCCAATGCTCACGATATACAAACAGACTGTTATTTAAAGTCGAGTGTAATATCGGAGGCGCGGGTGTTCGGTGAAATTTTATCGGCATCACTCGAAAGCTCAGTGAGCTTTGCACTCGACGGCGAACTGTTGCGAGCCGCGATGAAAAGCGCTTCGCGTCTTTTGTCGCGCCATTCAAAAAGGGGTTTTTCAAAGCGAAATTCAAATGTACGAAAAATATTTATTTGAAACGGGAACTTTCCATTCGTACATTTATCATCACTCTTTCAACATTACTTCACGATTAATAAAATTAAAAATTAAATTAGGATATCATTAAGTGTCTTCATAATTAGAGGTGGACACTGAATGATTCTGTACAAATCGTAATTTGTCATTAAAATTTTATGTATTCAAAAACAGTTAAAGCACTTGATATGCATGTAATTGAAGGTTAACATAAATTATTTATTTAACATCGGAGATTGAGGTAAACTAAACGTAATGCTTGAAACCACTTCGTCACAATAACGAAGAACTACAAAGCTCTGAGCGAGCGCGCTACGCAAACCCCAATGACTTGTTGCCAGGCGCTCCGCCGAGAGCGCCCTAATTTTCTCGGCTTTACCGCTATTGGAATTCTTTATGAGTTTTATCGACAACAAGTTGCTATTTTTTACAAGTGACTTTCACTTGACGCTGGAAATGAAAACATCTAAGAGATTTACCGCCAAGATATTTAGGACGACGATAAATAAAGGTTTTTATAGCAAAAGTAAGCATTTCTATTGATTTATTTTTTATCTTGTGCCTGGGTACATAAGAATGTAGGCGATCAAGTTGTTGGAACGTTTATATTTAACAAAGAAGTAATGGATGAGGGGAGAAAAACATCGGACCTAATAACGCTCCTTGAGGTAGGCCTTTACATAAATGCGCACTGATTTCGGCCGAACATGTTAACGAAATTGCTAACGTGTTTAGTATTATTATACTACATTTAAAATGAGTTCAATAATCAATTTCATACTCATTCCCAAATATACTTAAGTTTTTACACCTGGGATATGTGACCTACATTCCAGTGATGAGTTTATATCAACTCTAACATTTTCAACGTACTTTCTTTTATAAAAGCTACCGAATCGAGTAAATCAACTTTTGTTAGAACCCACACTGGAGGCTATAAAAGAATTCCATTTCCTTCGCAAACGACCTTAAAAGTGCGAAGGCGACTAATAAATCACATAGAAAGGTAAAACAGGTCACGACTGGTTTGCTTTCAGTTAGGTACACCCTTTATATGAAAATTTATATGCGAACACGCTATTATATTAGGTGAATTTATGGCTCTGGAGAAGGCGTTTAGTTAAAAGGAATAGTGTTTTACACTAAATATTTCATTAAATAGGAAAGTTCTTTCCAATCAATTGAAGAAACAACATCAACCACATGTCCCCCCCCTCAGGATTTTCTATTTCCTGACCATAACTTAATAAATCTATAAAAAATATTCAACCAGAGCAGCGAGATCGCAACTGATAAAATAAAGAGAAGTAACTGAATACAGCATCAAATGAGACAGGTTGAATGAGAGACAAAGAATTAAAGTACATTAATAATTAGGATAGTAATTCGTTGTCACTTGATCCTATGACTCTTTAAACCGACATGTTAGCCATAAGATAAATGATTCGTCAGATATATTAAACTGTAGCTTCTCCCTTTCATATATGTTTGTCACTGCCTACCTCTGTAGAAAGTGGCGTGACGTTTTAACGGTACCTACCTGTTTTCAAATTCTCGGTTATTTCAGTTCGCCTATTTACTTTCCATTATAACAAGCGAAAGAGTTAGCAAATGTTGGCATAGTTAGTGAGCACTATGTAATAAAGTTCAAAGGTTCGGTGTATAACCTATATTGTTTCGGCCACACCCTATTTACCTTGCGCTACCTGATATTTTAGTGTTGAGCTATTTGTGGCATTTAGAAATTTGATATGTTACCTGTTCAATTGTTCCCATTATCAAACCAACCAATCAATTATCATTTGAACTGAGTTTAATATAACTGTTTGACGGTAAATAGGTATAGCAATGTTTTTCATCCTTAATTAACAGCGTCATCATCTAGATAATCGCCTTTTTATTGTTTTTCTAAAAACACAAAGTTCAAGACTGATTACATTTTCAAATTCAAATTTTGATCAATCTAGCAAGAGATTCTCGCGAGGAATGGTTACAGTCGACGCTTGTCTGAAGGCATACAAATATATTAATGCTCTTTTCTTCCATCGTTAAACAAGGAGATGGTTTTCTTTTTATTTTAAATGTCAATTTAGCTAACAGGCGTATACCTGAAAGCGTTATCAGAAAATCACAAAGCGCAAAATTAGACAGTCAAGTCTTAATGTAAAGCAAAGGTAAAAGGTTTGCTCTAACCTTCATTATCCAGGAGAGAGTACTTCACAGTTTAAGATCCCTACTCCGCCGAACTAAGTGCCCTTAATGTACTCGAAATATCTGAATATTTCAGCATTGAACGCTTATTACGGTCCATATTCAAAATATACGAAAACTTAGTAAATATATCAAAAGTCGATTGAATATTGAACATTGCACTTACTCGTATTATTATACGAACATTATTATATTAATCTTATGTAGCATTATATCCAATTAAACCGTAGGATGCCTAGGATTTAGACGTTTAAGACTAGATGCCAAAGATTTAGATGTTTATAGCCGCAAATTATCTTTATTTTCAGCAGATTAGATGTAAACCATCACGCGTCAACATTTAAGGTGACAGAACTTTAGCAGAACTTCCTTTCCATGCTAGTTCCTTTTCAAATGCAAAACGCCATACAAGTAACCAAGAAACCCAATGAACCTACCATATTTCTATGCTTACGTGTAACAATACAGTCGAGTTTATGGCCACAGATACAGTATCCAAGACAACTCCGAGATCCCCGCATTTCTTTTATTCATCGTAGCGAAATATCTTTATTGGCATAGTTTCTCCGCGTGTGTCGGGTTTCGGGAAGATTGTCTGCAAAAAGCGAGCTCTTCTGCGATCATTACTAACGTCACGAGGGGACGTCTGGGTCCTTGGAGAAATTTCTTGTTGTGTAATGTACAAGTATTTTCTTGCCAGCATTCATTTTTATGACAGTACAGTAAGTCACAGTGTTCAGGCTGTGGAGATAAAATTTCTTATGTCAAAATTTGTTATGTCTTATGTATTGTTGAATTTCCTAAGTAATATTTAATGTTCTCTTGAACTGGGATACTTATTTAGGAGTAATTATTAATGTTCTGTATTGTTAGGGTTTCTTGCTCCAGCCATCAAATAGGCGAATATCGTGATAAATTTCAAGTAAATCGTTACTAAATTTTCTTTGCTAGCGATTCATTTTTTTGTTTGATTAATATGATAATAGGTATATAAAAATCCATATTGATTATATATAATACTGCCCTGAAATCTCTTATAACATTATTATTATTATTCTACGTGCAAAATATGTCTCTACAACCGGCAACATTGAGTCTACATTATTACCTGTAGCGTGCCGACTTATTATGTAAATGGCGTACCGAGGCGGTTTAATTTCGAAAAAGGAATACGAAACGACTGAGTTGCCAGCGGATATTAAAAATCTGGAAATAGGGGATGGTTATTTACTTTTTATTACGATGCTAACGTTACTTTATGCGAAATATGAAGTACATGAAAGCTTTAAAGAATTTATTCCAATCATACTGCCTTGATATGAGTTATGATATTCTTTTAAAGGTCGCTTAAAGGAGGCAATATTATATTCAATTTAAAGATATCTAGAACCATATGGAATCAGCTAAACTGAAATCGGTAAATCACTGAAAAGCGAAACTCTTAACGCACACTGCACTTGTGCGAATCTAATTTCGTTTATTTAACCATTCATAGCTATAAGGTGGTCCCGCACCGCGTCACGCTGTATTAATCCTATTAACTTTCCTAATGGAATATTAAAACAATTTCGCTTCGCTAAAACGTTTTCGTGCCCAAATGAAAGCGCATTAAAACTTCGTTAGCATTAAAAATTACTCACGTTACACTCCTGCCGGGAATATTTCCGCTTGGGACGGCTGAGTACATATTTGTTAAATAGCAAATCATCGCGCATTTTACTAACTACGATGAACCTGTTTTCAGTGTTACTAAGGAAATTTTGGGGGCCGAATTTTCACTTGAAACATTTTTTTTGAAGTTACACTTCTTAAGGCGCGATATAAAAAAATATGAGAGTGAAATTTAAGATTCGTCATTTGAAAGTTACAGTATGAAGTTGCAGCGGTTGCAGTCTCGAAACATCAGTCTGAAGTTAGTTGCTAATCAGTGTGAATAA
>DWQT01001884.1:0-15453 GCA_018244895.1 Myscelus amystis hages
GGCGCTTTATTGCCTTATTCGAAATGCCATCTAAGCCAGGGGACTTTTTAATCGGCATGTTTTTAATTAGCGTTTGGCATTAGTAAGTACATATTCTAAATGTATGGATTGCGGTTTGGGAATGAAAATAGTATTTTCCGATTACAACTTCGATTCGGTGGTTTGTTACTCGTAAATAGCCATAAAAATACGTTAGGAAAATTCCAAATTAGGCTGCCACGGAGTCTGTGTTACAGTAATATTACTGTTACTATACTGATCTACTGCATTATACGTGCAAATAACTAAACTAATGTAACTGTATATCATTCAATATACTTAACAGATAAGTTAATAATCGGAGGCCCCACGATTAATGAGTATTTCCACTCACTAATATTGAACACTACATGAGATCATCATAAACGTAAATATTATGACAGACACTTCTCAAAACTCTACGATTCTAACAATCTCAATTTTAGAAACGTTTGTTTATGCAGTCACTCGGAGATTAAAGCAGAATCATAACGTCAAAATCAGTGTACGTCAAATACCCTCTAAACTTTTACATTCCGCAAAACACACAAGTATTGCCACTTAGGTACGTCATGGCAATTTTTATTTACCGCAATATTCTTCTTATAAGTTTTTACTGTAATTAAAACATGAAATATAAATATGTTTATCTGTCTGAGCGATGTTATAGCCGAGGTAAGGGTAAGAAAGCCCTTCACAATAATCACAACAATGTGTAACAATTCAACAACAATGAAACAATTTTTCAAACAACAATTCTTAACTATTCTTATCGGACTGTAGTAAGTTACAGTCAGATAAGAATTGTTACACCAAAGAGCATATAAAGAAATGGCAGCTACGACCCAAGAAGTGATACCTTGAATAATTTCCTGGGCTTTTCAGTGTTCATGCACATTGACACCGCTAAAAAAAAACTGATGCTGTATATTAGTTAATTCCTAGTGCTGTCAATAATAAACATTGCTATTGGCATACCACCACAGACAT
Organism: Myscelus amystis hages; assembly: GCA_018244895.1. Taxonomy (NCBI): domain Eukaryota; kingdom Metazoa; phylum Arthropoda; class Insecta; order Lepidoptera; family Hesperiidae; genus Myscelus; species Myscelus amystis. The sequence goes on from DWQT01001884.1 coordinate 1,009, forward strand.
ACGAGTAACTCACTTGTAGCAGTAACGTCCAAATGGATTCTTTGTTGATTTTTTATAAGAAACGTTATTAAACTCTACATATGTATATGTATGTAATAAACATTATCTATCAAGTATCTATCAAGCAAATCGTAAATCCACTATTTAATGGCGGTAATTACAACTCAGATCCCCCAAGCTAATTTTATTCAAAATCAGTTGCATGTGTTCTGTGGCAAAAAAAAGCCGTATACAATCGCCATGGACCAAGAAATTTTAAATTATGGTATCCAATATTAAGAGTCGGCGTCATTATTTATAGTACAGCAAAATAAACTGCAAATTTTGCTGTTTCCAGTTGAACCATTATTTACAAATATAAAAAAAAGGAGCCTTCCCGTACCGGGAATCGAACCCGAGCCTCCTGGGTGAAAGCCAGGTATCCTAGCCACTAGACCATACGGGATATGAATTTACTGTCAAAAAGAAACATTGAAAAGAAAAGCAATATTGTGAGTTTATACATCAAACTTAAATTATTTTCATTTTTGTGTTATTATTAAGTAAAAATAAATAATCATTAAAAATGTAATATACATATTTATTTATTTATATACCCATATTTATGTTCTAAATAATAACTAAAATAAATAAGAAGTAATAGCTAAAATATATACAAACTTATCCTATTTATAATAATTACAATTCTGAACGCATTTTTTATAATTTGTCCACCGTGAAAGGCAATACAGGGATTGAGCGATTAATTCTGTTAAATCGTTAAATACACACATTTTGTGCGAATGCAATGCTTTATCTTATTTTTTGACAAATGTCAGTTTGACAGCGACACAACATTAGTAAATGTCAAGTGTCATTTAGCAACGTAAAAATAAACAGTACATAGATAAACAAGTGATTATAATGTCTGAAAAATCTGAATTAACGTGTCTTGTGTCTATAAGTTGTAAGCAACAGGTAGTGCGCGCGGTGCGGTTTAACATTGACGGCACGTATTGTTTAACTTGTGGCGCCGACAAGAAAATTAAGCTATGGAACCCGAGCAAACAGTTGCTATTAAAAACGTATGGCGGACACGCGAACGAAGTGTATGATGCCGCCGGCTCATGCGACAGCAGTCATATTATATCGTGTAGTGCTGATAAATCAGTTATACTTTGGGACGTAACTACTGGCCAACCTTTACGGCGCTACAGAGGCCACGCAGGGTCAGTGACATGTGTCAAATTCAACGAAGAATCAACAATGGCGGTTTCTGGATCCGTAGACAATACCGTAGCTTTTTGGGACGTGATAAGTCGACGACAAGAGCCAGTACAGATCCTGAAAGATGCAAAAGATACAATAACGTCGATACAAGTAACCGACCACGAAGTGGTGACGTCGTCAGTAGATTGTCACATGCGGTTATATGATTTGCGCGTAGGAAAAATGTTTTCTGATTACATCGGCCATATTGTAACTTTTAATACTTTAACGCACGATGGCCAATGTTACGTCCTGAGTTGTGCGGACAGTACGATAAAATTGTTTGACAAAGATTCTGGAGAGCTGTTGAACTCCTTCACGGGACACGAGAGCAAAGATTATATGCTCGAAAACACCGTAAACGAAACAGACACCCACATAATTTCTGGGTCGGCTTCAGGCGAAATATTCTATTGGGATTTATTATCGAGTAAATGTACTCAAAAATTAGTCCATACGATAAATAAGGCTGTGGTTTCCTTAAGTCACCACCCGACTGAAAACTGTTTATTAACGGCTTGCGAAGATGAAATTAAATTGTGGGGTGTGCAAACAGGTGAAATGGATCAATAAAATAAATGTATCATGTATTGCATTTTTTATTTGTGTGTACAATTCCCATATATAAGGTACTATTAGCATTTGGTGTTATAGACAATAAATATTTTCCAAATTCTATTCAATTTACAAATACATACAAATATGAAATTAAAAATAGTGGCACAAATGAAACATAATAATATTATCTATAGCTGTAATATTGTATCTATGGCGACCTAACTTGTAGGTATTTCTATCTGTCATGCGTGTCAATTATTCGTAAAAAAAACTCTGCTGTCAAAGTGCGTCGTACAGTTCTATCTTAGTGGTGTTGTTCTTATTTTCAAAATATCACTACGTTATATTTTATACACAGAAATTAATTACACTTAAATGTAGCGACAACATGCGCGGAAAATCGTCAATCGCTAAATTGCGGCTGAGAAGTGGAGGCTATAAATGTAATTTGTGTGGCAGACGAGTAATAGATGTGGCGACGTTAGAAAGACATCATAAAACCGTTCACAACATCCCCAGCAAAGGAAGGAAGATCGTGTTGAAGGAGAAACCTCGCGAGGAGAAGAGCAAAGCGGGTAGCAAAGCCAACGAGAAGGCTTTCGACGATATATTGAGAGGGGGCGTGCTGGCTGACACGAAACCGACCCAAAAAAAAAATGATAATAACCATAAACGTGTTAGGGTTCGAAACGACATATTGGCGGAATGTGCTAAGAAACAGATAACCAAAGAAGAGCCGAAGCCCGCGAAAAACGGCGACATATCGCAAAGCGAAAACGTTGAAAATGATTTGAAGAAGAAAAGAGGTAGGAAACCAAAAAACGACCAAAGAAGAGTTGAATTCGAATGTCCCGTCTGTTCGATAACATTCAACGTGTACTACACAGCGCACAGACACATACAGAAGAGCCATCCGGTTAATGCGCAAGGGGAAAAAGTGTGAGTCTTGTTGAGTTTTTGAAAAGAGTTAAAAGTGTGGGTGTGTGTCAGCTCCTATGCATGATAAGCAATAAAGCATATGAAGCTTTCACACGATACACAAACAAGGGGCCAGAAAATGGCTTGTGACGGCATGAAAGCGTCATGCCGTTGGCCGGGATACAAGTCACTGTTAGATACTGGAACGAAGTTCCTTATCGCGGATTGCGAAGGAGGCTAGACGGAAGAAATTCAGACGAAAAGTCTTCACGACCCTTTTTCTAGATATAATTTATTACAATTCCTTCACTAATTAATCGAAAGGAACTTCGTTCCATCCGGGTGTCCCTTGACACCTCTCTTGTGTTTTTTTTTATTGTTCCTCTGTTAGAAACGGATCCTTTAACATGAGGCATTCACCTCATACTATACTATAACTAGCAAAATTATCTTTTTAGAAAATGTTTTCCTTCACCGTTATAGCTGCATGTACTATTAAAACGCAGCTAACGTCATACAACATGTATCGAATACAATACATCGCATTGATCTGTAACGATGCATATTAGCATCCGCTAATCCCGTTTAGCTTGGACTGTGGCAACTTGTAACAGGCAACATTTGTGGACAGCTGTCGTCTGGGCTCAATGCAGATATCTATCACAACGCATCAGAGCTTACCTGGAACATTACGATCGATGAGTGGCAAAAGGAGCAAACTGAAAATTTGTTTGTAAAACTATTTATGACGTATGCACTGGATAGCGAACTGTGTAGATTAACTCAAATTTAGTTCAACTTTTTTCGAGAGTTCGACTCCTATTCGGCGGCAAATTTTTGTGACGACCATTAACCGCAGCTTTGTGTGAAATTAATACATATTGAGTTAAGTTAATAATTTCTCGGTTGCAATTTATGGTAGACTACGGCCTATATACCTTCTCACTATTTAAGGAGACTCGAGTCCAGAACTCGAATAAAAAAGGGATTCAAAAGATCATCGGCTGTCTGGATATCATATCACAAATTCTTTGCAGTTTTTCAATCAAATGATATTTTTAGACGTTCCAAGATAATACATATATACGAACGAAAGTACAATGCTACACAAAATACATATAAGTACTACAGTTGACAAGAAACTCAAGACTAAAGCAATGTGACAGCCATATTATCTTGAAGCATAAATCTCTTAAACTTCCCGCCGCGACACGTTATCCTGCAGGTAAGCCGGGATCACGGGATCACGGGACCACGGCACAGTCCGAGCTGACGAATAGCCACCACAACTGCTATTGACGTGTGTCTCACTGTTTCTGTTGAGTGTAACAAATCACTTAATGCGCAGACCATTTTCATCTCTTCACAATGTGGAGTTTTACCTAATATTATAATGCAAAAAGTGCTTGCGAAGTAATATCGTAAATTTTTGAATCTTTTCTAAATTAGTGGGCAGAAAACCTTGCGAAGTACAACCAAATACATAACTTTACTTTAGAATGTTACTGCCTTTCTCTCAAATATTACCAAAACTAGCAAACGGTGCTAATATATAATAAGTTTATTTGCATTATTGTAACTTTGTTGAATTTCTAATAACTTTCTTGATGAGTTAAAACATTTTTCGACTCGTTGGTACACGTAGCATGTACTTAAATAAAATATTCCGTCTATCAACTTTAATCAAATGATTAAATAACAAAGTTCGTTGAAAATTTGTATAGAACATAGAACCTCCTTCTTTTTAAAAGTATTTTAATAGTTATATTTATACCACGGTTTTCTCACCCGGTGTAATGCTTTAGTCTTAACGAAAAGGTAAGTATAATACAATCAACGCTTAACAAAATCCACTGCCTGTACTAGAATAATACAAACGGAACACTAAATAGAACCTCCTCTATAGAGACAGGTGCGCTCTTGAATAATCAATTAATTTTATTTGCCGACAGCCTTGTTTGTCGCGGCAACTGGCAGGGAATTTTAAACCGAACCAAACAGAAAATTCCTTAATTTTCAAAAGTTCTCCGGATGAATTGCTAAAAGGAGAGTTAGATAAATAAATAAATAAATAAAGCAACGGAAACGCTAATTGCGAAGTTGTTTGAGTTTCATAAATGTTCTTGAATTGATAATAATCGTGATGTTGATTGTATTTGTGGAAGCAAAGTTAAGACTGACAATGAACATTATAACAACTGTACGCATGATTATCTAATTCCAAATTCGGCAATGAAATATTTGTGTATTGGTAACCGGACAACTGATAATATGTTTATATACACTCAGACACAGAACAGTCATAGCTACTTACAAACAAATGTTTGCCTTGCATGGGAATTGAGCCAACAACCGCCGATTTAGCGGTTAGCGTTTTTAGCCACAACGCCAAAAGGTCGGCAACTTACACATATTTTAGTGAACTTTTCATAAATATCTTAAGATCTTAATAATCTTTTCCTAATCAACGTCCAAAGATACTTGTAACACTATCATCCGATCCTACTACTCTCTATGTAAACGCTTCAAAATAGGCCCACTTACCGGCAACCCCAAACCGGTAAAGGTTTCACCTACTAGCCAATACTACCCACATTTATATCCGTCTCCAGTCGACCGGCATTACTCCCCGGATAATCCGGCGCTTTTACCGTTTAAGGACCTCGCCAGGGACGTATTTGATACGGTGATAAACTTAGAACATACAAATATTAGTTCATTAATACATGAAATGAAATCATACCAAGACCTAGAGACCATATAAAAATACCCAATTTTTTTATTGTCGTAAAGTTATACTTACAGATATATAATAGGATAATTTCCTTAAAAATGATACATTATGTATCTTAAAATTTAGGCCTGGCTAGACTTAAAATAAACTAATATTCCTCATTTATTATCGCAGGCGGAATAGAGTTTGGAGTTCCTTAGTTGGTAAACAAGATCGTTCTATATGTAGCCAAGAAATGATTATAGTTAGTGTATTGTTATTTTATTTGACATTAACCATATAGTTTTATCAATTAGTTAAGTCATATCTCGTTAAAACTTCTAAATTATATTAACAAATAAAGAGACAATAAGACATCATTATTAAAAACTGTCTTTGATGTCGAAATAGTAACAATACTAAGATTAGATTTCTATATAGAATTGAAAACGCCCACCTCAATACAAAGGACCCATAAACGATTATTTACAGTACTTTATCCACACATTTACGGAAAGCCCTTCCAAACCGTAATCGCGTAAACTCAACACTGGCAGACACCTTAAAAACCACTTAATAAAATTCCCTCGGAAAATTAATTCTACCCAAATCCGTCTCTTTGTGACAAAGAAAAATTGTAACGAAGAAAGGGAACAACCTGCATTAGCAGCCCTTGAAATAATTGTTTAGGGAAATTAAACCTTAACAGCACTGGATTATAACCGGATTTGCAATGCGCATAATCTCAGGTTTATTTTCTTTATAATAGACGCTGAGGGCTAGGTAAATCATTTTTTGTTACAAAGACAAATATATTTTTTTGAAATTCTTCCATTTGTATATCAACATCTGCAATAGGTATATATGTAATTTACATTGTGACAGAATAGGTGGATGAGTAAATTTGTAACTCATAGTTTTCCAGTCTTTGTACGCAAATACTTAATTATCAGAGCCCTTAGACCTTCCCAATTTCAGCTATCAGGACTAAAGCCCGCAATGGATCGAATTAGAAAGAAGAAATAGAAAATGTGAACTAGCCCTAAGTTTTTGAATGGCGAACTCTAAGCAACTTAAGCTATAATTTAACATGAATAATGCATAATATCCTAAAACAGTTCCACTAAATGCAACTGCAGGTACAGGAAAACGCACACATATTTATGCATCGCGCCGCGCTACGGAAATTATTGTGACCATTGCATTACATTTAGCTCACTTCGGGTGTTTTACTGGTGTGGCCGTTCATTTTATTTGAACATGAATATGCCCGTCCAAATATGTACAGTCCTTGAAATGGGAAATTAAATTCAAAGTGTATATTCCGTGGGAGGGGCCCCGGTGAAAATTCATGTTCAAGTTGGTAATTAAAGCCTTTACATCATCTTAAATATCGACAAGTAAAGAAACGCACGTAACTTTGCAAAGTCAGAGGCACGTGCCAGAATTTGAACCCAGGCAATTGGAATAAGAGACTGAAATTAGTATCACTTGGTTATTGCCTCATTCTTCATGTAACCAAATTGTAAGAATCCAGGGTTTGAGGTCTTCAGACATTGGTGGGGCTTGTTGATTTGTGTTGGCCATATTAACATTGGTGGGGGCTGCTAATTTCATTACAGGTGTTACAAATATACATACGTCACTTAGAAAAATTAAACCGCTGAACATATTATAATGATAATGACAGTGGCGTGTCATTAATTATAATGATTGATCGAGCGCGCACTTCGATGCCAAATGACACCGCGCGTGCCGCGCGACACGCCTATTGTACGTCTTAATGATTATTTTGAGACCTAAATTAATTCGTTATTGAATCAATTTTAATGATAGCATTAGTGCATACGATATCGTTGCGATATGCAATGAAGATTATTTGGAGCATTAAAGGTGGAATGAATGAAATACAGTGTGATTCGTAAGTTTTATTTTTTATCCTTATATACGAGTAACTTGTTGTGCCTACCGTACTCAAGCTAAATACAGCAAGACTAACCGTGACTGTTCTGTACTTCTCATATTCCATTCCAAGCATGACTTATGCCGTCTTCTCCATTTGTACATAGCCAAGTCACATCTTAAATAAATCCCCAGAGCTATACTGGTGTAGATACACTACTACTAAAGGATCAATTATTCTTCTCCGTCTTTTTCCACAAAGAGCCAGCAGCGGCGCTCGTGTCACACGAGTCTGTAGCTACCTTTGTTTCATTTCCTGATGTTCCTGATATTTTTTTCTAACAAGTCGATCGCTGGTTAAGTATTGAGACGACTTTGTTTTAGTTGTTCTTTGTTTATTGTTTATCATAATCTTGTTCTTTGTTCAACATAATTTTGTTAATTGTAGCCTATCTGTGTTCGTTTACACAAATTACACTTTACAAGTCGATATATATTTTCAATAAAATAATGTTGACGTTTGGTTAACTGGATTTTTAAACAAATATTCACAATTATTGTAGAGTAAAGCGCACACTGCATCGGCGTTAGAAATTATCCTAATTAACCATTAGTTATCTAAAATTGCCCGTAACGTTCTAGAGTGTTCTGTGTCAGATTGAACAAAGCCGTCTCCACACAAATGAATACATTTCGTTATTAGGTAGAACGCTGGATTTCAATAAAGCGTTCGACCTTTTGTTACGTGTGCTGCCAATATTTGAGCGCTCGGCCGATATTAAAAGATTCATTTCAGATGAGCACAGTTCATCGGGAGTCGAACCTAGTTTGATATGACACTGTAGGCAGAATAGTGCAACTAGGGCAACGATGGGAAGATAAAGATGAAGATAAAAACATTCATTCACACAAATATTTGTAAATACAGAAACATTTGCCTACATCTATTTTTTACCACCTTCCTAGTGTTAGCGTATAAGCACGTAAACCTAAGGGGTCCAAAGCTTAAATATCAATAAATTAAGACGATTAATTTAGCTTTCATGCAATGAGAGTTAATCTTTCTACAAATGAGTTCCAGACGTAAATCAAGATGCGGACAGAAAAAGTTCAATCAATCAAATCTCACGGCGTTATGAACTTTCTTTTTACACCGAGCACCGGGCGAGCGAGCAACTTCGCGAACTCAATAAACTGAGAATCTGGAGGATGTCAAGCAACTCCCGCCCCTTGTAAAATTAAACACGAATACTGCCTCCGAGAGACAATGCATAGGTAATGCGGGGAAAAACTTTGCAATATAAAAATCATGAAAACTCCTTAAGTTCCGCGATGGAATAAAGTATTCATTAAAAGTGAAAACTTCGGGGTCAGGTGGCAGCGCGGAGAGACCGTGTTTGGGACGTGAATTAAAAATGTTGAACGCAGACTGTTTTATGTATGAGACAGATAAATAAGCTGAATGTAAGTCATCAACATGTATGGACACTTATAATATAAACAAAAATTAGAATAAACTTCAAAATATTTCACATAGTAAAGACTTATAGACTCAGTGAACGAAACGCAACATAGTTTTGTCCCACTCTAACATATTAGCTTTTGTCAATGTGAAAAAACAACATAAAACTAACTAAAGTGATTATTAAACTATCATTAAATGTGAGGTAATTATGATACTGCTGGTGCACCGGCGAGGTGATTTTTACATTAGCGTTTTATCACTTTGCTATGTTCATTTCAATAGGCGTTAACCACCCAAGAGTGTTAATAAAAAAACATTTTATTCAATTTATAAGGTAAAAAAAGATCTCTAAGACTAACATGTTATTAGTAACGATTGAGCAAAACTTTTATATTTACTGAATCTATCCATTATCCATTAGATCATTTTAAATAATAAAGAATTCGGTATGTTTCAGATTAATCATGTAGAGGTTAATCATAATATTTGGCTGACCGATTATTTCTTCCACTACTACACACTAGCGAAGACAGGAGTACACGCTAGTCAGTACTAGAGTCTAGTACTATTACACTAGTGGTGTTTCTTCTCGGCTATTTAAATCTGAACGGTGTAGCATGTCTACTATATACCTAAGTTATTGTAACAAAAATATAATATTATAATGACAAATATAAGAAATGTGGAATGAATGTAACATTCAGTCGTTGGCCGGCAGGTGGCGCGCCGCTTTCTTTATGCATGAGACCGTCGTTCGGAGCGCCCCGTGTCCGCACGTATCGGAACAGCTGATGAAGGACGCGACGTAGACGTGACAAACCACTGAACTCTTATTATGAGACAACAATTGGATGCAGCAGTGGAACAAAAAAAGAAATCATTTTTATATGTATACATATTTCTTGTGTACATGTCACTGAACTCTCCCTAAACGACTGGACCAATTTTGATGAAATTTTGTGTGTGTGTTTATAATTAATTTTTATTTGTAAGTTGTTGTTGACTTTAGAATGTTTCACCGCGCTATCATCGCAGTGTCAAATATTAAATGAACGTCTAGAAATCATTAATATGGCAACGCAACGTTTGCGGGGACGGCTAGATCTTTTTTAAATACAATTCCTACACCATTACACATGACCGCACTGATGATATATGATTGGTTATTTGTTAACTATTTAAACAAATAAGTATGAAAACGAAATGATTGCTTAAAACTCGATTTATAAAAAAATAACTGCGTTGATACTAACATCCTGACCGCCTAGACATGTAAGAAGTTTGCGTTCGAAGTATGATCTAAATCTCTTAGAGGTTACACATAATATTATAATCAGCAAACACGCCTCTGAGTGTTGTGCAATCTGTGCGAAGTGGGCAGTGCGGTATACCTCAAGTCCATTTACATTTATATTGGCTGGAGAAGAGAGCGACGTCCAAGTAAAGGAGTTCCGTTCAATCCTCGTCCGGGAACCGAGTCAATTCAATTAGTGTTCACCTCAACGGCTGTTTGATCTTGATCATGTATAAATTAATACATAATTTTGTTTGTTCGGCAATTTAATCGAGTTCGGCCAGAGCTAATAGCGACATGCTTTACTTTGCGGATATCCGCTGTAACTAAATTAAGCACACCTACAACGGAACAATCGAAGAATTATACCACCACAAATTACGCACCAAACACCTTTCTTCAAAGAAATATTTAGAAATCAATGTTATAAAGTATAGGTACTCAAGCAATGATACCAATTCAGCTTAATACCTTTCGATTGTGATATGATAATACTTGGGTGGACTCACAAAAGGCCATTGCTCTCCACTCAATACAATTCGCAAGGTGAATCAATCAATGTCTCAGTATCAAATCCCCGATCCCTCATTCGCGGATCCCTTTAAAACCCTCACCTTTAAGGGTACCCATAATCAGCAGAAATATCTGCGCTTGGAGAGGATTTGGCACGGTGTAATAATAACATACATGTACATACATATGTGCGCGGGTGCAATTACAAAATGAGAATTAGAAGGACAAAAATATGTTACACCATTCCATCAAAAATACCATTTGTAAGTTGTGATGTCATCTTTTTTTATGTTCAATATGTTCCAGAGCAAATTATGTCATTAAGAACTGTTAAGCTAAAGACGATAACTAACATATGACGTCATTGGAAAATGGTATTACTCACACATTCCTGAACCTAATAGATGATCCTAAACAATGATAAGATAGCTAGTGGATTAAATGTTACCCTTCAAAGGTCTGATTTAATTATTTAACCCTTTTGACATTGCAAAGTTGTGTGCGTTTTAAGAAACTTCCATGAAGGAAAGCTTCGACGAAACCCTAAAAATCTTTCCTTTTATAATACCTATCCTTGTTGAAATGAACTTAGATATTCTTATGTTACTGCAGACCTTGCATACTTGGATATAATCGCAGATGAATCTCATATTATTTAGTTGAGAAAAACTTTGAGCGCTTTTGATATTAAGTTCAAGCATCAACCGCTTTTAATTATTCATTATTGTTTAGCGCCCTTGTTCCATTAACAATTGTCCGCGGAACGTTCCGACGGTTCCGAAAGTGTAAGAACACGGCGATGTTCCGCCAATTCCGGACCGTTCCGCCGCGAACGCGCGCGCCGCTATGAATAATTCATGGCAGTTTAATAACAGTCCCGGAGCGGGTGCGATGCAGTTTACAATTGTATCTGCCCTCAGTTTACTTGTTTTCGATTGTAAGTTTTATTTCATATTGTGTACCGTGTTTCATTTCCTACAGCTGTATATAAATTGAACATGTTATTCTGAGCTTTAATCGGTTCGGAGTTTTTAATGATATTTTAATTTTATGTCTAATAACAAATATTGTACTAAAATCGGTAAAACATAGTAAATTACATAAACATATTATATTATGATAGTGATTACTTACAATTCAATTATATTCTATTAATTGGCACTCTCTGGAAGCGACCTGCTGTGCCGGTATGATCTAATGAGGATGAAGACAGGATTACGCGCGCTTTATTAGTTTTCATTAGTCTGTTCTGTCTGGAAGTAATAAATATAAAAGTGTAATTCAGTGTATACATATTTTTATCATCTGTGCAATTTCCCTAACATCATATTATAGAATTTCCCCAATTATTATGATTACTGTTACTATTGCTATGCTACAGCGTTACCTACACGAACGCAACCCGAACAGTCCTTAAACACTCAATACGGCTAAGTTCATACGGCTTATTTATTGTAAGCCTGAAGGATTTAGCGTGAAATCCCTTAAATTGGACGCAGTTTCACCTGACCGGACGAGCGCCCCTGCCGCGCTCATCCCTTGTAATGAACAAAAAACGGTTAATCTGACGTCCCTACGAACATACAACTATGTATATTATTATATACGCATCACAAGTTTTCGGTTTTTTATACCTCTGAATTAGAACTTCCATTTACACCCAGTATAAATATTTCTGGGTTATCCAATACTTTTACTTTGGCTCTTACTGTGGAAAATGTTTTTAGAAACCTATGTATATTGGTTGTCTAAATACCGTAGAACAGGTTCATCCAAGTTTGGAATCAGCTAGTTCTATGTAGCGTCCCAAGACATTATTATTACTTTTAACTAGTCCTTTTATCTACAGATTATGGATATGACGATGATGACATTAAGGATATGAACATATTGGTATAATATCCGTTTGTACCTCGTTAAGTAAGATTGTTGTAACAAGCGTAGCACTTGGTCTTCCGTGGTCTCATTGTGATTCGCGGCTCGTAATAATTCACTAATTGTCGATGTGCCGGCGGCCAGAATATGGAGTATACATCTCGCACAAATCCCGCTATACATTTTTATTGGCCGCTCCTACCTTCCGCCCGACGCGACGTGACAGGATTTTCTATGGTTAGACCGCATCTGTACGGAACGATTAGAACGCAAACAAAAAAAATTCATAAAAAGCATTAATTACCTAATATTTTGTTCATTTTACTAGTTTCATATGATGATTACGTAAAGGAAATTTAGAATGGTTTTTCATTAAGAATATTAATTGTTTTTGTTTTGAGAAATCAAAATGCCTATCATAATATGTCATAACACAAACCTTCACCAAAAGTAAGGTCCGTAAAAGAAATACCTTTACTTTCATTGTTTTAAAGGCATAGATAAAAAACATTAACTTGCACAAATATTGGTACATTTGAAGATGTTACAGAATTATTTGTTTAATGTGGTCATTGGACAGTCGCGTGTAACCGCCCGCACCGTTAGCAGCCTATAAATCGTGCGGGCAGAACGATTTGTTACCGATTTCCGCGAGTCGCCCGCTGCCGCCGGCAGGTGGAGTTGTTGTTACGCACTGCTACATATTCGCATTTTGTTTTGCTGTTTTGTGTTCTCCTATGTTTACCAAGCTTACTTATGGCAAATAAAGTTGGACAATTAAGAAAAAAATGTAATTTCGGTTCATGAAATAATTATATGCTACAACTGAATTAAGTTAACAAGATGCCTTTCTTGAGGTATCTAAATTTTTAAATTTCAAAAATGTTTGATAAATTCGTCCTGGAGTTTTAGCGGTATTTAAAAAAAATACAAATATTTGTACATGTATCTATCATATCTATCATATTAATAATTATTTAGGCGACGTAAAAATACAAATTAATTTATAATCTAGATATTTCGCAAGAAATGTATTTATAAACGGCCCTCACAAAAAAAAAAACTCTGAATGCCAGTAACTTAATAATAAATACTGGTAGCATTTCAATATTCTATTAGACTGAATAAAAATGCTTTTAGTAATATTATCAGTAGAATACTAAGTGGCTCGATAGGTAAGTTTTCGCTGTGAGCATTCCGTAAGTTTTAATCGAGCTAGCTGTGTAATAACTTGAATGGACTGAGTTTTAATTAAAAAATTCTCCTTCGAGAATCATACAGATAACGTCTAGGAAGCAAGATTGGAGAACTGACGGTTTGCTTGAGTCTCTTAAGCTATTCGTCTTTTTTCACATGAATATAACAGAAGATGGTAATGTTGTACGCCAGATATACGAGTATTCTTGAGGTGCTAAGTACTTCAAGTAGCCTTTTAGCCGAGTGATGGTTCGATACCAAACGAGTACAAACTTATCTTTAAACCAAATCTTTTCTATCTTTCCTTAGTATTCCGTCACTCTAAATCAATATTAATAAACAATGAAAACTTTGACAATCAAAATCGTAGCCGAAACTAGAAGCACTGCGTACATACAAAACGTCCGCTAGTGCCATTCGCCCCTCGAGTCGCGGACGAACGCGCGCCTCACCTGTCCGCGCTGTTTGCGGGTAAACGAGAAACATGGCCAGCGGCCAATCAATCGGGAAATAAGAAAAAATGATTGCATTCGCATCACGTGCGGGCCGACGCCGGATTGCTAGGGGTTTTGTCCGTGTATTGTGTGCTCGTAAAATTATTGCGTACGCTTTATTCCACTTTGCTTTTGTTATGGAATGAACTTCACTTTTTACGGTTGTGATCAATAATAATACATACAAACAAACAAACCATTATGTCAGGTCCCTAACGGGGTAGGCAGAAAGCACCGAGTGCCAAATATCTCTGTTCTTATAAAATTG
>DWQT01001885.1:0-15452 GCA_018244895.1 Myscelus amystis hages
ATAAAACGCAAACAAGCTATGTAACAACTATTAATAATTATAAAACAAGGAAATTGTAACCCACTGTTGTGACAAGACGCTACTAATTATATATATTTTAAAATAATTCATTTAGTCATTACAATAAACTGGTGACAGATTTAATGGTTTGTTTTCAGACTTGAAAAAGCTGTACTTTTAAAATATATTACTGGCAGCTAAGAAAACTTAGGAGTCGATAAATTAAAAAAACAACTTCAAAATGTTTTTTTTTTCTGTGTAAAGTCAACCCGTTCTTGGTCACTGCGATATTAATATTTTTGTACCTACATAAATTTTATTTGTTTTCAAAACTGGAAAATATCCAAAACAAAACTAGTTCACAATAGTTTTCGGTACATTTGTAGTACTTATTCACGTTTTATTTAATCAGAAAATTGTAAATGTAATTTAAGAAATAAATAACTCATTTTAATCAAAGAAAATCCGTATTTGTATTGGTAAAAGATTTAAAATCCGATTGATAGGTTCGGATTGATAGGTATTTCATTATTATTATTACTGGAGATGCATGTAAATTAATTTTAAAAATTCCAGAGCAATAGTAATGGAACAAACAAAAATTTTTAATCATTGAAAATTCCAATCCAAACGCAATATAACTCCGCGCGAGTCCACAATGGATTTACGACTGGAAAAACTTTGAAAATGGAATGGAATTTCCAACACGCCCCGTGTGTAAAACTAAAGCATTCATACAAAATTTACAGTTTTTAAACAAGTTCAGTTATAATCCAATTACCGAGTGTAGGTATGTTCGTGCGAAAATTTTAAAGTTGAAAAATTTTTCGCCGTCACAAATTGTTGAGTTCGCTAACTCCGTATGTTTTAGTAATTTACTTTGTTATATAGGTGTATGTATTTACATAATGTATTAAGTAAATTAAAGTTTATCTAGTGGTCAAAATTGGGCTATAAAATTTAACTATGATTAAAACTTTTTTTATACATTGATAATGCATTTATTTAAATGAATACTCTAGAAAATTCATCATTCAAATATTTGCGTCATAAGGAAACGAACCTGGAACTGTAAGCGGCAGCACACGGTGAGAGTAATATGCCGATCGCATGGTCAAATACAGCTGTATATAAATGTATGTATATAGGAAAAAAAATATGTATGCAATTCATATACCACTTTGCTTAAGTATTTACATAAGTTTGTAACAAAAACTTTAAAGTACGAAAATTATATTCACATACAAACATTGGGTTTTATTTATATAATATAAACTCGCGACTTTATATACTTTTAATTTACACTCGAATACATACGAACTGGATATTTGCATAAAATGTCGGACTAAATCTCCCCGCTCTTCCCAGGGGGGCGAGGATTTTCTTAGCCGGCAAAAATTTCCATTAAAAATTTTTCGAAAATGATAAGATGGATTACGTGTTCGAGTTACATTCGGTCCCAGCGGTACCAAATTCATTATCCCCTTTATTCTTGAGGTTATTTTTGGGGTAGTTTTACATGAGAACAGTAAATGCATTGAAAATGTAAACCGTGTTTTGAGTTTTTCCTACCAAGAAAAAGTATTTATCAAATTACGACAGGACATTTATGACAGGAACGCTTTGATAGTCCAGTAACATATAAAGGTTATGGTTGTGTGGTAATATTATATTTTCTGTTACTTTTTATTGAATCTATCTCATTTTATTACTGTAAACCGGAGGTAACCGGGGTTAACATACTTTTTTAAAGTTTTGTCGTTTGTTCTGGTTAATTTTCGTAACGGCTGGACCGATTTTGACGTGACTTTAATAGACAGATAGCTGATATAATAAGGAGTACCTTACTTATAGTAGAATTTGAATATTAACTTTTCAGTTAAATTCAAACGCGGGCAAAGTCGGGGGCGCAGGTAATTGCAAATGAATTATCGGAGCGTTACCGTGCAGAGTCGATGGTCCGCGTCGGTGCGTTTGAGCGAAATTTCGCGTCTTCAGGTTAATGTGCCTCGCTGGGTGGTCGCGGAAACTTTTTCCTATTACTTAACAAACGGTTTATATATTATGGTCAATGTATTTAGTTGTCCACTGCTGGACCGGGTCTGCTCTCATAGTGAGACGGATTTAGACCATAGTTCACGACGTCGCCAAGTGCGGGTTAGAAGAGTTCACACACCTCAGAGAATGTTATATACCTTATAAAATCCCTAAAGTTTGCCAGGTTTCCTCACGATGTTTTTCTATTCAATGGTCCTGGTTATTACCCAAAGCCAATTCGATGGCACTCTAACATTGCCACTGAAATCACCAAGCTGCTATCTACTGACAATATGACAAGTTACATAAGTATATTATAAAGACAATAATTAGGACAATACTACGCCGTTTTTATGTGCCGTCGTATAACTACAAAAAAGTGTTTCTCTCTTTCTTTATCTCTTCTCTTCTTTCTATCAGTTTGGGAATTACGCAATAAAATGCCTGTGATATTATCCCATGCGTTTTATTGCAATTACGACATATGTTAATCTTATTTAGATATTTTTTACATACAGACTACAAAGAAACATGCGGGAATAGAACCCACGATCTACCGGTCGTCATTTCTCACTGCGCTGCCTGTAGTCTAATTAAATTGGGCGTTAATTCAATTTTCACAAAATTTAATTTTAACAAAACTCAAAGGTTACAAAAAATCTCAGGTACGAGTAACTCCAGAGCATGGTCCGGTGAAGCGCCGAGATATTAAAGTGGAAGTTAGAGGTAAAAATTTTGAACAAAGACACCCGCTGTTGGCGAATTGTTCACAAATTTACCAACTTCGCCCTCCCGAGGTACCTACTGCTAAGTCTTTTTATCAACCCATCTTGAAAAAACGATTCTTAAAAGATGTAACGTTTACTTTAATCTTTTTTCTACCTTTAAACTAGCTAAACATTCTCCGCTAATCAGCTGTTAAAATAGAAGCAATAACTATGGGATAACAACAAACAAGAATAATTACGACTAAAGGAGTTTCCGAATAAAATGACGTGTAAAATATTTGGAGATGTTGAAAAGTATCTATCTTTTAAGATAAATAGAGAGATAAATAATGAATAAAATGCATAAAGGATTGATTATAAAAATAAAAACACAATGTTTTATTTAATATTCGTATGATGTCTTAAATGGTATTCTATTGTAACTTACTTTCTGAAGTCGAATTCTTAATAATTAATTGGTAACCCTCACTCTACCAGTAGTCGATTGTGGCTTAAGCTTAGAACAGTGAATGGGAATTAACCCTTTCATTTCACCAGGTCACGATAATGATATTTAATTTAAACCACAAAATACATTCTATAAAGTGTGATATTTTTCGTGTTTGTTCCTGTACTTTACACTGTTTGTTTGTGTAAGAATTGTCGTGTTCATTTTCGTTCCATTCAACATGAATGCAATGAAGACTTAACAAACATAATAATTAATTATGAACGCGACTCTACCAGCGCTACTCTTTCCACGGTGCGAGCGAAAACGCACCAACAATACATACATTACTATAAAACGGGACTCTACATATTATTCGTCGATCCGCGTATATAAACTGTATATTTTAACCGCTTATGTGTTGTCACGTTGCACACACACGCACTATACATACACGGACTCTACATAGTCATCTCGCGCGATTGGGGGTGTTTGGGGGGATAGTGGAAATCAATACAATCATTGCGACGCTACATACAATGATGGCGTGACAACCTCGCGGACGGTACTTTGTATATACATATATATGCGTAGTATACACGTGCGGGGGCTGAGCTAATGGATGGGCATACATCTTGAAGCGAGATGCGATATATTAGACATTGTAGAGATGTAGAGACTGATTCTGTTAACGGAAATGGAAGTCAAACAAAAGGTTTGGAGTAAAATTAATAAAGCGTTAACTCGATTGGACTCTACATTGGTTATGTCTAAGAAAATACTCCCGAATAAAACAAATTGAATATAATACGCAATGTAGCGTGGTTCTGAGTTTTACAATTTCCTGATGAGAAAGAAAAATGCGATTTACATTGCGTATTTAAAATAGAACTAACTCAGGATGTCGTTTGACGCGAGAATGGAATTTATTCAGCTGAGTGTAAGCAATCATAAGTATTATAGATCTAAAGATGTATTTGTAACAAAATAAAACACAGTATTTAAAAGTTATACTAATGTGTTAATTGTACTTTACAATATGGTTAATGAATTTATATTATAGAATTTGTTATAATTTTTCCTTGATATTGTAGAAGTAAACTGGCATATTTCACGGGTAAATTAATAAACCGATTATTTATCAATTAATTGCTACCTGAAATTAAATTAAGGTAACAGGGTCTAGGTGCTAGTAACATTGTTACCTACATTACCTTTACATTTGTAAGGTAACTTTATTTGCAATAGTGGAGTTATGTACAAGATTATCGTTTTTTTTTTCATTTAACCTTTTGTTGATTAATAAATGTGATAATAATTATATGTTTTACGTCAATAAAAAAAATATCAAACGTATTGAAAGTACTGTCGTGTTAACAAATATTTTAAAAATACATTTGTGACGTCTTAATATACCTTCCTGTGGAGAAGTGTTAGTGTTTCTCTCGGTCGCATTAGCTGTATCTGTGTATTTTGCGTTTGAGGGTGGGTCGGGGTTAACGGGAGAGTATACATCTTGAAACTTAGATGCATGAACGTGAATGTAGGTATAAACTATTGTGTCAAAGTAGGGTGGTTGAGGCGCCGGAGGTGTCTGACCTCTGCCGGCCATGGGAAAACCAATTGTGGTTAATTTATGATTTGTGGACTAAAAATTTATATACACATACTTTGTAAGATTCCGTTGGTAACATTATGTATTGAAAAAGTATTAGAATTTATCATGTTTCAAAATAAGTGTATCAAAGATGAGTAAGTCTTTTTAAACTGTCTTCTTTGCCCGTTGTAGCAAATATTTTGATTTTGAAAACAAACGAAATTTTGAAAAGTCGAAGTGCATCAGAATCGAACCTTAAACCTCGGGAATGTGATTACTATTTGATAAAACAGTACACACGTTAGTACAGTGTCCAAATGTTTGTTACAGTTAAAATCTAATTTTATACTAGAAATGCTATTATAGTTAAATCGACAAACCCTACTGAAACTGTAATATTTGTATTATGATACTTATTTATACAGTTGACTAACATAAATTATTAGAGTTACATGTGCTTGTTATTGGGCTTAATTCGATATCAGCGTTCGTAGTGTAACTAAATTCTTACGCTACATGTTTCCTTATGATATTTTCCTGCAATAAAGTCAGTTTTGCGCCAAACAAAATATAGCGGGAACATCTTTGTACTGGAACGCTGTAAAACAATTCTTTTGTCCCCATTATGTCTATCGTTTTTACTTAGCCATAAAACCTTTGTCTCATCGCAAGCGATGTGCTAAAAGCGAGTGGCCGGATACACTCGTTAGTCGTAATTAGCTATCTGTAATTCCGCAGTTGGGAATGGCAATAATAATAATAATAAATCATTTATTTTTAAAAATTTTAGTACAATAACGAACTTAATATATGGCTTTTCGCTTAAACTAAAAATGGAATTGATGCAGTTTTATATCCTTGTGGATTGCATTAATTAGCGAAGGCTATACAGAACACACGTTGTAGGTTGTCTTGTAATAGTTTAATTCACCGTTGCGCACAAGAGACAGAAGTACAGAGACAAGAGATGGAGAAAAGAAACACAATAGACTGTATTTGTATTTAAATTTTGATTGTATTTGTCGGTTAAGTTGATGTTTTTATGATAACGATACCTAACATTTTTTGTTTAATAATGTATGTATATTCCATATGGGACGTGTTTTATTTCTGCAAATCTGAAACCTTTAAAAATATACTGCTCAAAAATTATAAATGGAATACAAAACAAGACAATAATCGCTTTGCATATGATTAGTTTCCGAAATCTTGTAGTACCTATTTATAGACGATTTTTAATGCAGTACAGTACAGTATATTAGCAATCTAACAAACAACAGAATAAAGACAAAGACGTTTATTTGCACAAATATGGGTACATTGAAAGATTCTACAGAATTATTAGTTCAATCCATATTTTGTCTTTTACGGCGTACAAATTTCAGAAATATTTCAATCGTTTAACCGCTAGTACGGCAGCGAGCGGCTAGAGGCGAGTTTATCGAAGTGTTTTTTGTCTCTTTGTCATGCAAACTCGCAGAAATAATTGACAACATGACAAAAAGGGCCATCGGCTGTTTTTCGTCGCCCGCCCTATTAGGGCCAAATCGTAGTTAAGTAAGAAGGTAGGTACGTTATAAGTGTGTTTTTGTTTGAATTGGGGACGAATAAATTTAAAACAAATTCCTTGTTTTAATTGTTTTCGACATTATCAACTAGATATTTATATCATAATAATATGTAGAGTTGGTTTCAATGAATGTGCATTTAATACCATTATGTACAACAGATGACTCTATGTAGAGACATCATAATATATTAATGATAATAGTGAATATTAAAAAAGAAAGATTTGTCGTCTGGTTCGAGACTCGGACTGTTGAACAGGAGGTTAAAAGTTCGAAACCCGCGGAAGACAAACTGTTGTGTAATTTTGTTTTACCCTATTAATGGTCCACTGCTGGACCGGGTCTCCTCTCATAGTGAGAGGGATTTAGACCATAGTCCACCACGAACCAAGTGCGGGTCGGTAGACTTCACACACCTCAGAAAACATTATACACTTTATGACATCTCTAAGGCGTGCAGGTGTCCTCACGATGTTTTCCTTCACCGTTTTAGCGAGTGATATTTAAATTTCACTTATAAAACGCACGTGGTAAATCAGAGGTGCGCCAGGATCAAACCCAGATCCGCGGAGTGAGAGGGTCAAACCACTAGGGTACCACTACTTATATGTATGTATATATTTGTTAATAATTAGCTCGGTATAACTCGAACGAAGGTTATGTTTCCTCAATAATAGACCATAATGACTGAGTGTGCGCATTTAAATGCAGACGGAAAAGGGGTTGAAATTTTCCAATAATCCACCTATAATTTGCGGTGCGGTATACGTTTTTGTTAATAATTAATCGCGTGCTGTAACATATAATTTAAGAAACACGTGAAAACGTTTAAACTGTAATAATAGCTATTGGAACTGATAAACTACATACGAGTATATGAAAATTTCTAAATACATGTATAAATAACAATAATTTCAATTCCACACACTTCTGATTCCGAATTAGTTTGTTTTGGGCGGGAATCGAACCCACGACCTCCAATTTTGCAGTCAGAGTCTCTAACCACTGGACTACGACGCCAGTCAAATACCTATATAGGAAAGGGCCAGAATCGAACCTGCATTTCGAGACTTACTCGTGCCCACTAGCCAACCCAGTCAAATCTCATTGAATCATATTGGTAGTATTTAAAGTATGTTTAAAGTATGAAAGAAGATTTCCTCCTTTTTATTCGGAGTACGAGAGAAAGAGACAGGTATACTATTGATGAAACAGAGGTCACTGACATTAACCCACGTGTCAGTTATAAGTGATTGATTTTTGATTGAGACATCGAAACGATGTTATGTTAAGAATTATTTATCCATTACCGAATTAACGGTATTCATATGGATGGGTGGGTTTTGTATGGCAATGTTCGCCATTGGTCTCGTGGTAATTCTGGCTTTAAAGGAGGCTGCGTCTTCGATTCCGATCCATAACATCTGTATGACTGCAATATTAGCATATTCATGTACCAATCTTGAATTCGCAACCTTTTGTTTGTTTAACGCTGTTTCTATGTAATGTTCTACGGTCATAACGGTCAAGTGGGGAATGTTTGCCATGTCTACGCTATGCCAGCCACGGTCAGTGTTGTATGAATGACCGCGAATTCTCTTTCCTCCATTTAATAGTGGTCTTAAACTCAAGCAATATTTAAGTAAAATAAAGCTGAAAACCTAACTTAATTGGTACCAGCATATATAAGAGAACTCTGGAGGTACTTGAAACAAATGAAGATAACTTGTGTGTAGTTTTAAAAGCGTTCTAACCGCATTATATTAAGGCACAAATAGACTATTAGAAGCGATGCGCCTTAAGACGTTTTTAAAAATGGAATCGAATTTAAACATCGAACACAAATATTCACAAATAGGCTATTAGAAACGACGTGTCTTAAGACGTTTTTAAAAATGGAATCGAATTTAAACATCGAACACAAACATTCACACGTGGGAACCGTTAAACTGTTGTGCGCCACAAAAACTAGTATGTACATGTGTGTTCGAAATTCGAATCGAGACGCGTTCGTACAGCCGCTCGTCCATTGGCTATTTCGGACGTGGAAAAACACGTGAATTCTTTTTTCTAAACAACGTAGATTGTACGTGGCGGCCAGTCGCCCGCCGATTGGTCGGCACGGCGCGCTCGGCGCACCATTGGAGTATTTTTTTTTCCCCCGTTAAACGTATACGGCCGGCGATTTTTTTCCGCGGAAAACCCGGCCAATGAACGTACGTGGTTTTTAATTGTAAAAGTTGCTCTAGCCGCCGGCTCTTTTTACTGCGGCCGGATTACCATAAGCGAATGAGCGTTTTATGGTAAAACGGCACTTATAGATATTGTAATGTGTGCGCCGCATAATGCTGTGATCGACTGCATTCCGAATGCGAAACTGGATTCTGTTGACGTGCTCAATATTTGTTTAATCT
This sequence comes from Myscelus amystis hages, assembly GCA_018244895.1. Lineage (NCBI taxonomy): Eukaryota > Metazoa > Arthropoda > Insecta > Lepidoptera > Hesperiidae > Myscelus > Myscelus amystis. The sequence continues at coordinate 8,772 of DWQT01001885.1, forward strand.
TTGTTATATCAAAAAGATATAAATTAAAAACAATAGCCATTGTAATGCTAAATGCTGTTTGTCTTAAAGATATGCGAGTATCTTCGAATATGGTGATAGGCGTTAGATATAAGATAGATAAAGATAAAACGCATTTCAATTTTTGTAGAGGCGGGGCCTATTTAATTAGCTTTAAGTGGTGGTAGGTGACACCATAATGAAGATGATATTAATTATCTATAAAATTCCTCATTATCATTAAAGAGTTGCTCATGTTCCTTGGTCCCATTCTTCTGTATTTATTTCAAGTAATTATGTAGAAATTATGTTTAAAAATCCATTGTCAGTACTCAGTATTACAAGTTCAAAGAACATTCGACAAATATCTCTTTGAATTCTAAATTCAAAATACAGTGACATTAAAATACATCTTTTTTCAAAGTAAAACTTCTCGTATTTACACCGTCAAAGGTGCTCTGATTTTCTGCAATCTAGAAAATATTGTTAGTAAATATTTTCCAAAGTGAAGCCATCCATTGATTCAGCGATATTTTTAGTAACGCAATATCTCGTAATGCGAATCTGTTTTATAATGGCGGCCGTGTTTAAATTTGGAATTGTAGACACAGCCCGCGTGCGAGATGTATGCGTCCGCGCTTGTATATTTATTCGCATAATGGCCGACCTAAGACCGATCCGATGGTTAAGTAGTATCTGCAATAGATACGCAGCATTTTTAAATAATCTCACTCTATACGCGAAACAATTTTTTTTTTAAACGCGTGCGCCATGAGCCACTGAAGACAGAGACAGCGTTATACGTTAGAGCGGGAGGGTGTGACAGCCGAAAGCAGCCGGCGATTGACGAATGGCAACGAAGAAAAACCTTTATTTAATTATGACATCATTAAAACTTCTGTTTATTGTATTTCATGTTATTTCGTATTATTTCACGCAGATGAAAAGCATAACAATATTTTCTTTAATTACGCCTAAGAAGTGCGACTTCAAGCGTGATTATTAAAGTAGTAAGTATACTATAGCAACTATATTAATATCTTAAAAAACACATGCCAATAAATTTAATAAAGTTATTATTACCGTGAAAACGTGAGCTATACGGGTAGATATATATTTAATCACTTTATCCATACCTATTTGAAGTAATGGATTAATCTGACTGAAGCTTACGTTACTCGCAAATTGCTTTAATACTGCATAATTAATAGACTTCCGTTATTATGAATTCAATAATCACATACATGACGATTTTTCAATTTTTTCCTCGACGAATACAGGTAAAACGGTATGCGTTTGATTTAATTTTTTCCTCTACTGAACAAAAATAATGTTCAATTTATTAAACTCTTTTATATGGTCATCTGATCCAAAATTTACCAGAGCCTGCTACGCTGATCAGACCTAATAAATAAGAAAAAGTTTTTAAGAGACAGCTATGTGTCCAGGTTGGGAATCAAACCCGTGAACCCCTCTTATATTTCTTTCAAAAAACGACCTACGGGTGGTATGAAAATGGTTTTCCATCATTTTTTTTATTTTTTCTTTAACAATGAGAAGGATTTAGGCAATATTCTACTACGCTAGCTAAGTGCGGATTGATACACTATAGTTTCTCGAATTTTGGCTAAGGTCAAAGTTATTAGTTAGGAAATATTTTTCTTTCTTTCTTTCTTTCTGTTTTTCTTTCTTTTTTCGTTCTATCTTTCTTTCTTTCTTAAATGAGCCGTTGCAGCGCAACACACTCACCTGTATGTAGCCTGGTGTGCTGCTGTACGTGGCTCAGCTGCTTGAACCTCCGGTCGCAGTACGAGCACTTGTACGGCTTCTCGCCCGTGTGCACCCTTATGTGCTGCACCAGCTGGTGGTTGGAGCTGAACGACTTGAGGCACTGCTGGCACTGGTGCGGCTTCACCTCGCCCCCCAGCCCCCGCTGCAGCTCGCGCGCGTGCATCTGCATTGCGTTCTTGTGCATGAAGATCTGCAACAACGGAAACGTCCATGAAGATATGTTTTTGAATTTACACTCCTTTAGCGCGTTGTGAATTGATGAGAGTGAAATTTTAAGATTCGTCGTTTTTTTTAAAGTAACAGTATGAAGTTGCAGCGGTTGCTCGAAACATCACTCTGAAGTTAGTTGCTTATCAGTGTGAATTATTTAAAATATATTGCCGTTTACATTCATTCAATCTTATTTATGGCTTATTTAATTGAATAATCCTTGACTGCAAAGCTAAAGGTCGTCGATTCGATTCCCACTAAGGACAAACATTTGCGTGTGCAGCGCATTTGTTTGTTCTGTTTCTGGATGTAACAAAAATATCTATATAAGTATTATATCGTTTGTATGTGTGTTCATCCGCTCTCCGGTTACCATAACACAGAAATGAAATTGCCTAATTTGGAAATCGAATAACCGTGTGGAATTGTCCTAAGATATTACTATTAATTGTCCGTTAAACGGAGCTTAGTGAGAGTCTAGTGTTGTAGGTGTGGTTGTCTAGGGTTCGACTCCTGGGAAGTTCGGCGAATAGCGTCCAAGGCTAGTCGGCTTGGTGTATTTAAAGACTGATGGTTTAAGGGATTAAATTATTTGGAAAAACAAAAACATTGCCAAAGAATTGCCGTTCATCGACACGTGAACTCTGCTTAACAAATCACTTAAAGCACGTAATCTTAATTTAATTGGTTAAATTTAAATTCAAATCGTTCCATTTATTATAACCTCATCATACTACAGCCGTCATTTAACTTTTACGAGTTGCTTATAATAAAAACATTGATTAATGAACTTGTCTACCAGCTCTGAAGGTTTTAAAAGTATTTTTTTCATAATTATTTATGGATCCACTTCTTAGAAACGCATTACAATAATCTATATATAAACAGACAAAGGGAAAACCGTTCAGTAGCTTTATTGGTGTGTAACCTTTTTACAACACAATAATCGAATTAAAAACACCTATTACGTTATTTTGTCGAAAAACGAAATACCACTTTTCACAGTGGTCGTTTCAAATTTAGGGGATTTTCAAACAATATCAAATATCAAAAAGTCCTTCTTTAATTCGTGTTACATTATAAAAATGAGCTGTTGCTAATTTAATGCACCTCGCTTTAATCATCGTATTTTAATATACCCACAAAAACCCATTAAGAGTAAATTAAATAAAGGAAATAGTTGCGAACATAATTTTCGTATGACATAATATATACATTCGGTTTGCGTGTTACTGTTGGCACCGGCCAGTGTGTTTGAGCAGTAGTGTGGAGGCAGTGTTGGGTGTCGCCCGGGGCGTCCTATAATTTTGCCATGGCAAAGAAATTGCTTTCCGAGTGTGAGGCAGATAAGGCGGAATTATACGGACATGAAATTATTTATCGCCACGCTTAGCGCCTAAGACCCGTTCTGTGGCGCTTTCGACGCTAAGTTTCGCTAAGGTTTGGGAAGTATAAAAAAGTTCATACTAAAAGTCAATAGAAATAAATAGATATTCGATAGAAATGAAAGTCAATAGAAGTTTTCTTCACGTTTTTCCGGTATATCGCTTGTAACCCTATCCATACCGCTTATTTGATTAAAACGTTTTTTCTCGTGAAAATGAGATATTTTGCTGCGATGCAGCCTATATCATTTTCCAGCTCCCCAACTATCTCGTTAACAAAAATCGCCTCTATCCGTTATAACATGAAAGAATTATACAACAAACATACTCATATTTTTGACATTGACATTGACATTTGACATAGTCATATTATGACTCTTTCTTGTACTGTTCTAAATAAATGTTTATGTAGAGTATCGGTTTTTTATTTGATTTGTGAAGTACAGTTTTAATATTAATTGTTAATATAATTTAAGTGTAGTTTAAGTGATTTTGTTTTCAAATATCGATTTATTTAGAATTGAAGACAGATGGTACGGGCATGATAAGTAAAGTTTATACAATTATGAAAACCCATTTATAGGTACATTGTACGATTTATTAGGAGTTTATAGTGATTTGTGGCAATTTATTAGCTCGTATCATCTATAAGAAAGTTAATCTCGTCCTAATCTCAGTCTATACGCGGCTATATTTATTGAAAACCCTTCGTTCTGTACGATTGTAAAGAAACGACTTGAGACACGCAACGCTGTAATGTAGGCCGCGAGAACGTATAAACGTCGACAATTACTTTTATTATTATTCGTCTGAACACGCATTGAATCGGTACGAACCGAATGATCGATTATTTTTGTAACAAACAAAAGAATGAAAGGAATCACAAAAAAATATAATATATTTAATAAAAAAAAATCGATCATTTACTGATATGTATACCGCAGAGCAGATTAAGTATCATATAAAAAATGTACGAAAATTGGCAAGAAATGCAAATTTTTGAAACTTTTTTCATTTATAAATATGTGTTATACCACGCAAGCAAAAACATTCAAACATTAGAGAGGACATTTAATTTTGTACAAGAAAAAAGAAATTGTTACCTGCGGCAAGAAGCCTACATTTTGCATTAAGCTGTAGTCCCATTGAGGACAGAACATTTCTGCACTTTGTATCCAACACGTGTGTCTCGGCCAAAGCCACAGGGAACAGTGTGTTCCAATCGGAACACTACATACATTTATGGCAGTAACAAGGAAAATTATACAAACATATATATATTAACGTTTAAAACGTTTAACGTTTTAAAAATACATTTTTTATGTAATCTTCCCGCAATTATACATGTATGTGTAATAACATATCTGTCACAGTTATACCCCGTAATGGATGCAGGCGTGCAGGGAAAGACTTTCCTAGGACCAAAAAGGTTCTGGCTGGAAGAGTCTGAAGTCCCGAAAACTACATGTCGTATAAAAAGAATGATGTAATTAGAACCACATCAGGTCTGTAAGGATAGAGATATTTGACATTCACTGCCTACCTCCCGAGAGACCGGGCCTGATGGTATAGCACTGATTTTGTATTTATGAACACGAAAGCAAATTTAAATCGGACACAAAATTACACACACTTAACTGTTTTTGTATTTGTTTCGAATCAGTATGGTTTTAACACTGAATAATTCGAATGCTATTTAAAATGACTAAACAAAGCGAATATCGACTATTTTTCATTTGTTTAAACAATTCAAAGTTTAAATATGATACATTCAAAGTTGTTTACACTATCGAAATGTATCGAGGAGACAGCTGCAATGCGACAGTGGCGCCCTCAATATTTTCGCTGTCAGGACAAACTTAGAAATCTACCCTCTTATTGTTTAAATCTGGGGGCACGGTAGTGCCCCGCCAAGACGAGTGCATTTTGTTTGTTTCATTATACAAATAGTCTATATGTACTCGTATATAAATAAATACAATACCATTATATGGCTAAAATAAGTGTAATTAAACACATTTCTTTGCCTTTGTGTTAACTTTTTGAAGTTTTTAAACTTCAATTTCATTGACATGTCAATGTTCTATTTTTAAATATATTCCAGACAGACATTGGGAGTTGTTGGAAAAAACGCCTTTGTTTAAAATTCACCGTAAAACAATCATCGCAACACTTCAGCAAGTTTTTGTTTATTGAGTTTATTATTTAATAACATAGGTATATGTATAATCAGTTACCTGGAAATATTTGTTTTGCGAGTGTTTTTAAATTATCCTCAATACATGTTTGGTTTTTAAACGTAAACTTGGAATTTTATGATTGTCATTTCCTGTTATCTTTGGGACTCCTGCCCTTGGGTCCATGAGATTTAATATAACACAATAATGGGATGATTGAAAAAAAAAAACTATTTACTACATTAACTTGATGACTTGAATTAATATTGCATACAATAGCATCTAAAATACTATAAAAGAGCCTATAAGAGAGCATTTTCCACATTTCATGTTTCCGTGAAATATTTCATGCAACTGATAATTGTTGTTATACCATCACGCCAGGTCACCAACGGTGTACACAGAAAGCACCGAGCGTCAAACATCTCTACCTTTACAAATCTGACGTATTTCGTCTACACTCGTCATTTTACAACCGGTTGTGTACACTTGACATCCCCGTCAGTGTTTAGCCGTGAAATTTATTTGTAGCAAAACATCTGCCACAATCTCATTCACACACACACAATGTCACAATGAAAAAAAATCTCATAATCATTATCAATTCATATAACATGTATAAAATATGAAAAAAAAAATAAAAAAAAATCATTCATTAACACCTAGTCGTTTAATGCGCTGTCAAATTACATAAATAACAAAATAATTGTTTGTACTAACGGTTAGTTGATTCCCAATCAGGTTTACGGATGGTCGGGCCCGATTACCTCAAGGTCCTAACGACGCCAGAAGCCATGATGCAGCACCACACCCATCGTTACGTAATCCATACATTTAAATGGACCAACGATCGAATGATTACTAATAACATTTATATTAGTCATTTGTCGATTAGAACAATGCCATTCTAGAAATAATGATACGTGTAAGATATCTGTTAAAACGTAAAACATTAACCTTTAACGCGATTGAGAGACATTTTACAATTGCTTTCGTTAGGATTAAGTTTTTATATATCTTTTTGCTTTCCTTAAAAGCGATTCAATTGACTGGCTTCGTGGTCGAGCGGTTAGAGACCCTGACTGTGAAACCGGAGGTCGTGGGTTCGATTCCCACCCAGA
>DWQT01001886.1:0-15452 GCA_018244895.1 Myscelus amystis hages
ATTACAAATGTCCATGGGCGGCAGTAGCCACTTACCATCAGGTGGACTGCATGCTCGTCTTCTACTTCCATATTATATAAAAAAAAAAAAATCTACATTAATGGTAACAGCGCCATCTATTATCCGACACAACGTTTTGAATATTATCACTTATCGCAGTCTAAGAAGTGATAGTAAGTTGCCATTGTGGTGTAGGTACGACGCGGGCTGCTGCATCTACTTCTACTTCGGCTTCAACGGCAGCCAGTGCGCCGACCCCGTCGCCGTGTACGAGGAGATCGAGGAGGAGGCCCGGGAGGAGATCCTGGCCAACGGAGGTGAGAGACGGAGACGCTGGCGGCGCATGACAGACATGGAGGTCTGTCGGGAAGTTGTTTGGCAGCTGATGAATCACTTATATAGAATATGCAGTGTCCATCTCGCACTACTACGACATAGAAATATATACAAATGAAGCTCCGCATGCGTGTTTAAAACATTGCTGTCGATGCACAGAGTCCATCTCGCACCACCATCACACAAAGATAAATACGAATGAAGCGTTGCGTACGTGTAACGCTGTGCCATCAGTCCACAGGGTCCATCTCGCACCACCATCACACGGAGATATATATGAATAATGCTTTCCGTACGTGTAACGCTGTCCCGCCGGTCCGCAGGGTCCATCTCGCACCACCACGGCGTGGGCAAGCTGCGGCAGCGCTGGTACGCGCGCACCGTGAGCGCGCCCGCCGCCGAGCTGCTGCGCGCCGCCAAGCGCGCGCTCGACCCGCGGGACGTGTTCGCGCTCGGGAACCTCGGGCTCGCCTCCCCCGCCGCCCCCGCCGCCGCCCCCGCCGACACCCCCGCCGCCGCCGCCCCGCGCAGCAAGCTGTGAGCGGCCGCCCGGGCGGGGTGTGATAGGCGTTTATGTGAAAGACCGTGTAAGATATCTCGAGCGCACGAAACGAATCGCTGCGTTTAGTGCTGGGTTGTTAAGTGAGCGACGACCTTAACCCACCCGCCCGCCGCTACTACGGGCCCGTCAAAATGGGGCGGGGCTACTTACGTATTAGTCTGTATATGAAGTTTTAAGGGACGAAACGAGTCGCTGCGCTTAGAGTGCTGGGTTGTTAAGTGAGCGACGACCTTAATGCATTAGACTTATCGTGTATGCCTATTGCCTATATACACAAATATAGGCAAGAACTAACAATCTGCACCGTCCTTTAACAGAAGTTTCTTGTACCGTGTCTATTGAAGACTCGACCTGGCACTTCTATAAGTATATTTGGAATTTGGGATTTGATATTTCTATCAACAATTTACCGCTGACGAGTACACGTGACATTGTCGTGTCAGCTCCATAGCCGGACTTGGCAACGTGGTGGATAGTGCCCTTACACCTCATTACCAGACCTGTATCCATAAGTGGCATAAGAAAAGGACTTAAAAACTTCAGTTATGCGATAGAATGTTAACTAAACCTTTAGACCAATAACAACAGATTAAATAAAACCTGTAACATACTGAGAAGACAGATGATAATAGAATTGTAACTGATATCAGCTCTTTAATGAACTGTGCCAATAAAATAACATAAGCCAAACATACATTATATGTATAAGCGACTATTTATACAACAAAATTAACATGCAACTGACATTTATACTACAAAAACAACAATTAACAGATTTTTATACTACAAGAACAATAATTAACAAAAAAATATACTACAGAAACAACAATTAACAAATCATTATATTACAAAAACTATACTTAACAAATCATTATACTACAGAAACAATAATTAACAATTTTTTTATACTACGAAAACAATACTTAACAAATCATTATATTGCAAAAACAATTATTAAATAATATTTCTACATAAGCAATAACTAACGGTTCTTTATTAAACAAATTTGACAAAGAAAACGAATAAACGGTCTTACATACTCGTATACTCTTATTGTGTGACACATGTATTGTTATAAGTAGGTGTATATATGGTATTGGGGAGATATTCTATTGTGTGTTGAAACGGTCGGTTTGGTTACCCTTTTTTAATATAGTTATACATAATGGTCTAGCATTTGTATGCAGCCACACTGCAGCAATGAAATGTTTTGGAACGCTACAAAATGTTTTGTTATGGAAATGGAATATTGTATTAAACAATAGTTTTATTATAGAAATTGTAAAAATTTAAAACTTTTGTTAAAACGGCAATGCTCAGGATGTGTGCGGGACGTCCGACGAGCCCATTAAAAGTTTGCGCTTTGGTTTTTGTTATTTTTTTGTTTTTGTTTTACTGTTAAGTGTTGTTCAAGAGTGTTAAAACATTTCATATCTGCAGTGTGGTAGTTGCACGGTCATATGATGCTTAGTTAAGGTGTGATACATTGGTGAGGGACTGTGTAATGTTTTTGTCCATATTCAGATGCCATTCACTTTTAATGAATGTTAGCTACCGTGTTTTTGCTCGCCAGATGGCGCCACTGACGTACGAAGTCTAGATGTCAATGAAATATAGGACCTGCAAGTGTAACTAAAGTATCTTCGATTCAATGATGCCTGATTGCAATCCATAGAGTTTTACACATAGAGCAGTGGAGCCATAGACAGGCCTATGAGTGTGAGTGTCTAACAAATAAAAAAGAAACTGACTCATAGTCATCTCTGTCTAATATGGTATATAAAAGAGAGATAGGTAGCCTTATTTACTTTCTCTTTTCTTTCGATGGACACATTTTAAGCTGGCTCCCCGATTCCATATATAATAATTCTATGATGCAATCAAGTGAAATATTGAGTATGGGTTATGTATTTTGGTCCCCTAATAACTTTTTTGAAACGGTATCAGCTAGCTGCCTATTGGCCAATAAAACGTTCGTCACAGTATATTGACAATAATCATGATAATCTGTGAGAGAAAATAGTGAGTTCCGTGACCTTTTTATAGCAAAAGAAAAAAAAATTTTTTTGGCTTAAACTTGCGCCGCTGGCGGGTAATTCAAACACGATAGCTCTCATATGAATAATTTAAGTCACGTTTTACACCAAAAAGGCTTGAAATATATTTTCGTTTCAACTACATCTGTACCAAAAAATATATTAATATTTCCCCTCGCTTTAAGGTTTTTTTATTACTTAATTGTTTTATAATGGAATAATGCTATATTTAATTAATGACGTGTGTGGATTGCTCAATGTAAGTTATTTTTAATGGATAGTACTTAGATTGAGACCCATCGAAGAAAATACGGTACTTGCGCACGAGTCACTATTTAACGCCACGGTTACGTTTGAATGTTAACGTATCTTCTACGTTTGGTTTCAATCTGGTGGATCAATTTAATTATTTTGTAATATTAAGTAATTTTGATACATGTAAGACGCGCATTTGCACGGAACATTCCTATATTTATGATTTGTTAACGGCCTTCTTCCTGTCGCCTCGTCTGTTTCCGGCCGCATCCTGTCGTTCAGAGAGGTTTTTCCTGTCACGCGTGCGACACGCACGCGGGTTGCGGAGGGCGTTTGTGAAACGATAGAATGCGGGCGAAATCCCGCGCGACGGCTTAAAGGCCACACACTTAGATGTAAGCGAAAAAAGCATAATGTAATGTTCTTTAAATTTGCCACGTTAATAAATTACGAGTGTTTTATTTGCGATGTATTTTTTTTTATTTTTCTAAACCATGCGTTTTATTTCACACTGGCCTTCTATAAGTGGTTGGAGCACTTAGTAGATTGTGGATTCGATTTTGAAATCGAAGGATTTTCCGAAATTCTTTCCTTGGTGCTCACTAACACACTATATCAAGATCCCATCTGAAAAAATCAAGATTCTAGTTTCAGTGGCTGGGCATTGATCTCCGGTTCAATCATCCAGAGCCACCTTTATTATTCACCTACTCATAGATAACAAGAATTAATTGTTCTTACGTTTTATACTTGTTACTAACTGACAGGAATAAACATGAACCGAAAAAAGATTTTTAGTACTGGCTTAACGTAGGTATAATGCATTAGCAAGTCGATTCATCAGAAATGGATTACTTAAGTGCAAAAATTACAAGCAATACCTACATCTTTAGGATTAATCCCTTCAAGTCCATCCAACTACTCGATTATTATCGTCGCAGTCAGCAAGGAATATTGGAAACTAAACTGACTAGTACATTAGGAAATTGATTAAAAATTGGCGATTCTCGTAAAAGATCACTGCTGTTCTTGTAATATAAATAAAACTCTAAAATATAAAACCTTACATATAAACTGTTGTTAACCCATTATTTCAGTATATGTCGCATTTTAATAAAAAAAAAAGTGAGAACACGAGCGGACGCCATCCCAAGCAGTCCCTTTGTATAATTTGATTCGCAGTTTTTCTGTTGGAAAAAGTAAACAAATGAAATGTGTTTCGGTAATTTGCCTTTAAAAAAAACTATTTTTATTTTATTTTATTACTTCACATTATACGTTTTCAATAAGTGGTTTTTCAAAGATGAGAGTTAATTAATCGACTGGATACTTTACCCACTTCCTTTGTAAAACTTTTCTTAGTTTCCGTTGTATTTTATAACGTCAATTGTCATTAAATATTACGCGTCAATTTTCTGCGAAAATCAAAAGCATACGAATCTTGTTAATTGAAGAAGCGTCGATTATAATAAATGTCTAAATAGACAAAGAATAACATCAAACATTAATACTGTTATTGGAGGTAGATCGAAAAATTGGCGGTTGTTTCTGTTTGGGGCACATTTCTTTCCAAACAATCTGTTACTGACAGTAAATTTTTCAAAATGCTCGATCTGTTTTTGCCATTCCGCTCGATTCTGAAATTCGAAAATGTGTGTACTGACAACAACGTGTTCCGGATGCACTACAAGGCGACAGTGATAATGTTGTTAGTGTTCACTTTGCTGGTCAGCTCGAAGCAGTTCTTCGGCGAGCCCATCCACTGCATGAGCGAGAGCGACAAGGACAAAGATCAAGAAGCTATAAACAGCTACTGTTGGATTTACGGCACTTACACGCTGAAGAGCAAATATGTTGGTTCGTATTCACATCAATATTCCAGTTACAACTTTGGGGTTTATTATCTGGTAAATTGCGATGTCATTATCTCATATTACAAAGAAAACCATATAGAAAAACTGGTTTCAAATAATAAAAGTAATCTTAGTCCCCGTTTGCCTTTCGTTTACAATTAGGTGTAGAAGGCAGGCATATGGCATACCTGGGTGTGGGTCCTGAAAGGATAGAAGATGAACCGGTCAGGCATACGTATTACCAGTGGGTGTGTTTTGTGTTGCTGGGTCAGTCTGTGATGTTCTACACTCCGCGCTACCTGTGGAAGATCTGGGAGGGTGGCCGACTGAAGGCACTGGCATCTGATTTAGGTATCGCTCTATTGTTTAGTGCATTCAAAATTTTGCTATCAATTGAATCCATTATCTAGTTATTACCTGTGAGGTTGTTTTCTAAGGCACAAGTCATGCTTGCATATATTTTTTTATTACAAATTATATGTATAAATTTTCTGCTAAATCCAATCCTAAATATGCACAAGTATCAATTCTAAATTTATTGTGCACATTGCAAAATACATTAAGTATAAGTATTTCATATTTACACAGCTATTTTGGGACATTTCACAATTAAATACAGTGAATACAACTATTAAGTAATATGTTATTTTCTACACCTTTATCCTGTAGCGACAATACTAGCGTCAATAACATCCTGTTGCATCAGCTTTGGATCTATAACCATTCCTATCTTATCAAGTAATTGTAACATATATTTGTAAATATTGCAGCTAGTCCACTGGTCACAAAGGATTGGTCCAAGTACAGGCGCGGAGAACTTGTGTCCTATCTGAGCTTAACCAACGTAAACACACACAACATGTATGCTTTGAGATACGCCTTCTGTGAGATACTCAATCTTGTCAATGTGGTAAGTGAAAAAAAATCTTGTTCATTAATAATAAAAAAGGAATTTTTGTAATGCCGTCTATTTCTTATTAATTATTTTTTAGAAATTGAAATTCATAATTAATGAGTCATTCAAAATAAATTATTATTGAGTATTCTATAGACTCAAATTCCAGTTTCGAAACTTTGCTTACAAATGAAATTTCAGTGTTTGATTTTAAAGCTATATATGAGAAGATTGTTAATAGATCAGGAGAATGTATGATAACAATGGGTGACAATAACAATCATTAATTTCCAGGTCACAGAAGTAATTACTATTAGTTCTTGACACTATAAAAATCATAATAACATCAGTTGCATATATCGGTATTCAATGAATAATATCAAATTATAAACATATTTGACATAGAGCAACTTTCCAAGTTATTTCACAAACACAAGGACAAAACCCGTACTGATATATTGCTGCCAATGAGTGTATTAGATTAAAATATCCACTTAACTCTATCACTCTATCATGATATTTGATTAATAACACAATAGAATTAAACAATTAATTATTTGTTTATTTCAGATTGGACAAATGTATCTATTGGATATATTTCTGGGTGGAGCGTTTCGTAATTATGGTGCCGCGGTGGCAGCGTTCACACACACATCCAGGGTGCCGTCCAACTTTGTGGACTACGCCTCCGTCAACCCCATGGATCAATACTTCCCTAAGCTCACCAAGTGCTGGCTCCGCACGTATGGACCCTCGGGTTCAATACAAATCAAAGACAGACTGTGCGTTCTGCCTCTCAACATTGTGAATGAGAAAATCTTTGTGGTACTCTGGTTTTGGCTCATCTTCTTAGCTTTTCTTTCAACTCTGGCGGTTCTTTTCCGCATGCTCGTGTTCACACTGCCTCCGGTAAGAACCCTCATGCTAATGGGACAGCTGAGGTACGTGAAACGACGTGCCGTGGCCAAGATTGTTAAACGTTTTGGTTTCGGCGACTGGTTTGTGCTTTATTTGCTGGGCAAAAACATGAACCCGTTGATCTATAAAGATTTGATTGTTGAACTGTCAAAGGAATTGGAACCTAAGCCTCTTATGATTTAATCATATTTTCCTTCATTTTCATTGTATTCCAATTCTTAAAATTCGTCATAAATCTTATTATATTCAGATAGTGAGATGTTCAACAGAGTATATTTGAATTGATTGTTATTGAAATAAGACTGATTAAATATAATTAGGCAAATGATTGATTAACTTTAAGTTAGTTTCTATCAGGGTATTACTTTACTGTTTGTGGTTTGATGTGGGTCAGGGAAATTATTACAGCTTTAACTAGAAATGTATGTTTCATTGTTCTAGTAAATATGATATATTTACATATTGTGGGAATTCATATGTTAAGAATAAAATGTCAATTAGAACAAAACAACTTATCAGTCGATTGAAGTAAGCGAGATTGTTAGTTATGGGTTATATATTTATTTGAATTCAAGCCTTTGATTTTTTCACGATTACCGATTTCAAAATTACTAGAGCATCCGTCACGGAGCCAACACTTTTGGTTTGTTCTATATTTTAAGCATTTATTATTACTTGTTGCCAATGTTGTTTGTTACATTAATTTGTAAACTGTAACAGGTTATCTCTCGGAGATTTAATAATAAATCTATTATTTTGTTAATATTGTTGCTTTTTATTCAGACTCTTGTTTTATTACAACTATAAGTTATTGAAGTGTATTATTATATTTGTTAATGTTTAAAAAGTCAACAAAAGCTCTTTGTACAGTTTACATGGAAATTAAAAAAATATTCAATTGTAATTATTTCTAATACAAATATATAAATATAGCTACAGACTATCCAGAGCATCCTCTACAACCACAGTGTACACATTCAACAATTCTACCCTCCTCCAATTTACTCTTAGGCACTCTGCATATGCAATTTGTTGCAAAATTAGTATCCCTAGTCTGTATACATCTTAGACAGCAGAGATTTTCATATCCCGTCTTCTTCCACTTAGCTATCAGGTTTGCATCAGCAATTTTCTCGTCCAAACAGTACTGGTACAGCTCTCTGCTAATGGCTTTCCGCCTGTAGAACAGGTCGTATATGTAGCGGGACTTCTGATGGTGGATTTTGAATATTGGCCAAAGTGATTCTTGTTTGCGCTTCCCTTCATGTGGCTCAGTCTCGGCTGAAAGATTTTTAATTACAAAGTTTAGTGTTGTTTACATAGAATTTACATCATATTATAGAATAGAAAATATACTTTGTTTATGGTAAGTAAACATAGTACAGAAGACATAAGAACAGACTTGGGCGTCAAAAGTTTCATATATCACACAAGAAAATAAATTACTACAATTTCCATGTTGTCACTGATCATACAGGCAGACGAGCACTCGTAACAATATATGACCCTCCTAATACAGAGTTGCCATTTACGTTCTATCCAGACTTACATTGCGTTTTCTATCAACCTAACATGTAACAATTTAACAACTGACGCGTTAGAAGGCAGAAAAACAAGGTTAAGCTTTCATTCACTTTGACCTGAACACTAACCTTCCCGCATTTTCTGCTCCAATTCTTCCAACGTCGGTTCTATTAGTTCCCATCCTTCTGGTGGTGATTTGCGGCTTCGTCGAACTTTAGGCATGCTTAGAATTAGCTATGTTTCGAGTTGTAATCCTAAAAAAACAATAGAATGAAGTCTGAAAACATTCACTGTTGTATATCCTTCGCATCAAGTTATAAGTAAAATAACGTTATAGCATCTGTTTTTAATTGCTTGTTAACACTCACACAATACAAAATCAATAGCTTTGATGGATATATTGATAATAAGCGACTGGAACCGCAATCTTTGAATCTACACAATAACACGAGAGAAGAAATATGACAAAATTGACAAGAACGAATTTGACACTACAATACAGATGCATATTACCATAAAATCATCGACCATAGAACACAGGTGCTCTTCAATATTTATACTTTATTAATTTAGGCTATTTAAATATTTAGTTATTAAAAAAAAGCATGAGCCAAAATTGTAATTAAAAATAGATCTTAATATGCAAACCCTTCAAATATTTATTTATAATAGCTATGAATTTCGTTACCCAACCAATTTTTAATATAAATAACAAGCAAAACTAACTTACGTTTGGTAATGTAATGGTAATTTTTATATGTATTTTACATATAAAAATTACAGCACATAAAAGATTTACTGATTCTGCTAGTAAATACATTAGTTAGTCCAGTTGGTATAATTTGTTAGTTTAACTGCAGTTAACTCGTGTGTAATGTAATGTGAACATTCTTTCGTTGAAGTCTATTGCAGACGCCTTTCAGCACCTGAGGACTGAAACACAAGTGTTTTAATAACAAATGCTCCGCAGTAGACGTAAATACAACGATGTTACTGCATTGAAAGAACAATTATGTTCCACCTTATTTGCGGCGATAAGTCTCCGCGTACAAGCGGCAGCGAGTTGAAAATATTGAGCAGTGTGTACAGATGCATAGATTAATAAAAAATATCATTTACATGTAGTGTTTACTGACATTAGTTTTATCCTCTCCTACATTACATCAAAAGCGAATTTAGCTGTAGAAATAAAATATTAGGTTTAAGTTACAAAAATAAACAGCAGAAATCTAATACGCGACATTTCATCGTAAGGTTTATTGCCGTATTTTTCTGATGTTCTATATCATTAATATCATTAATGAATTAATAATCGATCAAAACTGATTGAAAAAAAAACACACAAGAGAGGTGTCAAGGGACACCCGGATGGAACGAAGTTCTTTTCGATTAATTAGGTGATATCTGAATTTTTCGCCTGATTTTTCGTCTCAATTTTTTCCGTCTAGCCTCCATCGCAATGCGCGATAAGGAACTTCGTTCCAAAATTAAATCAACGTTTAATTTTTACTAGAAATCACTCACTCAGTACTTTCTGCTTACCGCGTTAGGGACCTGGCGTGATGGTATATTACTATTAATTGTTTTCTTTTTACGAAAATCGGATTAAGAACAAACTTTTTAAACCTTTTAATAAGTTAATGAATTACGGTATACAATACTTTTTTCAGATTATTTTAAGGTAGCTTTTTATTGAAGTACCTTCATGTTTTGAACAAACAATATAAAAAAACACTTCAGGTCGCAAGACATGAATAAGAATAATTGCAAAAAATACTTGGAAGAAAATCGTTTATTTTAATAGTAATTTGGCCTAATTAATCATCTAACTTTTTCTAGTCAAACAAAAAGATATGTATCGAAAGCCGTAAAAATGTTTAATCGGCCAATACAATACTTATACGTCGTTATTTAATTTACAGTAACCCTAAATAACATACACATATTTAGCAAGTCCAAGCCCGACATTCCTACAGCCTGTTTGGTGCTTAGCTTACTCATTAGGAATTTAGCGGTATCTACCTACACACTACATACTGACTACATAGTTGTGCTCTGCACACCGAGTAAGATACTATTTAATCCAATAGCCACTATTTACTATAACATTTGATATAACAAAAAGAAAAGTGATCGTAAACATTTCGCGTTCGATCGATTGGCAAATATGAAATACCTAGCTATTTTCAATGACCGTCACAACATTTTACCTGTGTGGCGTGTATGAATAACGGGGCTACCTACCTATGCAGCACTGAACGTATGAGTTTGCATCGTCCCTCTCGCGGGAGTCATTCGAAAGCTTGCGAGAACGAGAGGGCTATAGTTTACGTGCCTCGATCGCCACTGTTGGAATGTGGTGTTGCGTTCGCGCAGCTAGTCGAAACAACCAGTCTTTTCATTAGATCGCGACGGCGGTGTAGTGGCCGCGGATACTCTGACAGCCTACTGAGAAGGTTACGAAAATATGTGTGAAAATTGCCGTTACACGAGTGTTTGTTGTCGATAAGTGCTCATATTGTGACCGTAGTGCTCAAAGTTTGTGTTATGAAGTTTAGTTGACGGAGGCTCTCAAGGAACACCGGCTGTATCGAGTATTTACCTGTAAGTACGGCGTACGTGTCTCCGTGACGTCGTGATTGTTGCTCCTGTCGATCCTTGTGTCGTGAACTTGTGATAAAACATTGCCTATTGTACTTATTCATGCCGTTGGAAACATTCAAAATCTACACCTTACTACTTAATGTATGTACCTACTTACGGTTGAATAGATATAAAATATCCTTTAACTTTATAAAAGCAGTGAACTCGTTCCTTTAATAATTCAGCAATGAATGTAAGCAGTATGATTTGTAGCAATAGTAATGATAATCACAGGCCAACTTAAAGTAGAGAAACGTCATTACCTCAGTACGATTAGCCGTCAATAGAATAATGATCTCAAACATGAGGAGATAAAGTTTAAATTACATTAAATTATGTTATAATGAATACCATAATTTTTTGCGTATAAATTTAATACATATTATGGTAATATTTAATTATTTATTATATGCGGCTTAATTTGTTATTTCCGGAACCTACATAAATTGGTTAAAAATAAATCTTAACAGTTTTTGAATCTGTATTTTGCGACCTCATCCAAAATAAATCAGAATACCCCACCAATGCATATGCTTATTGTAACATTTACCTACATCGTCGAAAGGTGGTATAGTGTAACTATGTATGACGACGGAATTAGTACCTACCTTCTAATGCAAAGGAACGTAAATAAATGCAATACTTAAGTCGAAATTTGTTCAAATGCACCTAAGGATTCTTGGTTTGTTTTGTAGTTATTTTTTAAATTCTTTTTATAACATACAATATATTTTTATTGGGCGAATGCGATTTCTATATAAGGAACGAACAGGTAATCCTTTAACCCTGGGTCAGTCACCTTTGCCCAAGAAGTGGTCGGTAATGTTCGTATGTACCAACCTTGGAGAATAATATTCCATCTTCGAATCAGCTGTACAAACAGTAGCTTATTTACCTTGTCTGGTACCGCTGCTAGACTTGCCAGTGACAATAAAAATGCATGTCACATATAAATTTCTGTTTTCGAGCACGAAATAATTTATGTACGTGACTATTACCTATTACTTCTGTAATAAACAGATTGTGTAATAATAGTAGTAGTTTCAACTATCACTTGCGTTGAGTCGTAATTTAAAGCTCAAAATATCACAACTTAAATTTACGACCGCTTTAGCTTCTATGATTTCGCCTTTCGTGTCTACGCTCTACGTACTTACATGACAATCATCTTTGTAACAGTAATATAGGAAGTGTAAAATGAAATTGGCGGCCAGCGTGAAATTGTCTATTATAGAGAAAATAACTTTTTTTCTAAAGCCTAAATAAAAAGCGAGAAATGAATTTATGAAATTAAACGGATTTTATCAAATAAGCTTTTTAAATACAAACAATTGAGAAGCGACTTAAACAGTGCAGATAAAAGTATAACGTATTGACCAACTTTTTATATGCTGTATTAGCTAAGCCGAAAGGTCTACAGACTTGAAAAGCAAGTAGGACAATGAAATATATTATAGACGAAAGAACATTTTGTTCGTTGTATGACATCACAGGATATATAGGTAAGCCACGTAACGAGCCCACTGTAAAATACAGATAAAAATATGTGTAGAATCAATGATTGAGGTTATTCTATTATACGAGTACGTTTTGAAAACTTCAAGCTGTATGTGTTATTGCAAAATACCCACGAGTACGTGTATTTTGTTTAGCAAATACCTACGTAATTACGTTTGTCAAGTGGAGGTCAAAACGCTCGGCTAAGTGTAAACAAAATAAATCATCCGACTCGTGATTCCGCGATACCTGTTTCATTTAATATGCAAACATTAATTTTGTTTCATTTTATTCAAAAACCCAGTAGCTTCGCTTCGTAGGTACTATTTATCCAAAAAAACGTTCAATTTTAATAAAAAAGAAGCCACGTAAGCATAACTGACTAATTTATGACTATTACAAAAGGTTATTATCTGAAACGTAAAATGTTAAAGTGAGAAAAGTTTACCATTGTCTATTGGTTATTGAAATTCGAAGCGATGACGTCATTCATGCCAAGAGGACGTGATTTTAGGTCACGCTGTTCCATTCATGACTTTTGTTTACATGAAAGAATAAAAAAAAATTACCGAGGTCGTGTACAAATGCGTTACCGTTTAATTGTTTTCTGTTCATAGCTCAGCACGCTTCACGCGTTAATACACTTCTGGTATAATATTTTTTCAAATAAAAGGCTAGGCTAGAATTAGCTTAAGTTATAATATTTCAAACATTATTATTACGGGCATAGAGATAATGTATACATGAGTACTGTTTCGTATTATGCCGTATAAAAAAAAATTAAGTTGTAATTCGTTTCTGCAGTTCCCGCCAAAATATATTCATCCAAATGCTGCAAGGCTAAATGGGGGTGGACACATTGATTGTTAAGATTTTTCCTTGTTAGAATACATTAATATATTTTAGGTGGTAATCAATATAAAAAACATCTTGAGAAATTTCCTCTTGGAAGTTCTAAATTATGTTCTTTGTTTTTGATATCAAAGAATTAAATTTAATCTATCATATCTTGTTAATTCTAATATGGTCATAGTAGTGTGGTGTTTTAAACAAGCTATGTTTGGAAAAAAATATCCTTGTCTATGATTGAGACTCGTATTAACGCAACCATAGACTCCTCCCTTGACGTAAAGGTCACGGGCCGCTCACGAGAACGCTTCAACGGCTCACCAATGTTACATAATTATTGGGTTGTGTTTGAGTTCAATTAAACCGAGTAAAAAGTCAAATCAATCGTTATTACATCATTAAATTGTAGTTAATGAAGAAACTTAATTCAAAAATCATTTCTGTTTTTATACCGCATCCGTTGTGGCCAAGGGTAAATTTAGCTGCGGTTTTTATCAGACATGCATTTAAGCTAATGTAAAATTTTATATTAGGAAGACATCCGGTATGATGTCAGAATATTCCAAAGCCATACTCACAAACACGACCCGCAAAATGCTTAGCTACGTAGGTACCAGTTGTGAAATTAATGATTTCGCAGTCAGATAAAATCGAGTCGATAGTAATGTGAATCACAATTTTATACCTACCTTAAGTAAGCAGCTATAAATAATAGCCGGTTTACCATTCCATTGTAAAATAAGTTTTAAAACAGAGCAAAAGAAAAATGTATTAATAAACAAGATTCTAAGAATTTTGCCTCCTTTTATGAAGAAAATCGGCATGAACCGGACCTAAAATCCAACGCGAATTGCCAATAGATAGACGTCATCCTTTACAGATTATATATGTAACAAGTTCGAATTTCAAACCTTCGTGCTATACCTACTATACATATTTAATTGTCATCATGTCAAGAAAAAATGTATGTTGTTAAAGGCAAGGCATACACGAATTTGCAACTAATCTCCATTTCAGCCTGTTTTTAGCGGTGACTGTGGCCCTTAACATGAGGTTTTTTTTTATAACTTGCATTTTATAACAAGCCTGCGTTTGGCTACGACTTCGTGAAAGTGCATTTTTATGTTGTGCGGTATTTCATGCAGATAACGCCTATGTTGAAAATTGATTAAAAAACCTTCGTGTTTTAATGATACTCACAGCATACTATATTCTCTGAAACATCATTTCAAGCAGTGTTGCTTAGTAATGTTACCATAGATATTTAGTCTATACCTCTAAATACGTATGCAGGTAGGCGATATTTCTCAACATGTACCTAACAAATTAAAGTGAATACACGATTCTAACACGTTTTCTCTAAATGTTATAACCTATTGCAATATTGAAAAAGAATATTTATTACAGTGTATTTAGTTACTTTTTAAGCCTCTTTCACATTCTACGAGTATACACACAAACATTAACAATTTTACCAACAGTACTTGTTATTTAACTGTGAAGCAGGGGCACCCCTCAGTAGGCACCGAATGCTTTTGGAAAAAACGGTTCTGTGGAACTCTTACTCATCAAAATCCTTCGAAACGAAATACTAGAAAATACGTATAGGGGCGACAATCTTTACTTAATACATTAACAGACGAGATTTTCCAAAAATTAGCCAAACAGGAAATTTTCATTTGATCTGGTAACCCCAGTCGCGTGTGACATGTTGAATAATTCGGTAGAACGTGGCAACAATGTCGCGATACAGACACTACGGGCACGACGTCACGGATTTCTCCTTTGCTATGGTAATGTAAAAACGAAACGCTAGCAACACCTCATGGGCGTCCCGCACGTGAAGATTACCGGCGATACGAGCTGTTGTTCATTGAATCCCTTGCATTATATTGCAGCGAGCTGCAATGCTTATTGTTACGTGCCACGTGCATTTTTATACAATGTCTTTCGGTAGGAAAATCTTTGTCTCTTAAGGCTACTACACACAAGGTATTGCCGCAGGGGTGCCGGCGGGTATTCCTTCCGCCGGATTGCATAGCATAGCATAGCCGCTCGGCATAAACCCGGCGGCACTGCCGCCG
>DWQT01001887.1:0-15448 GCA_018244895.1 Myscelus amystis hages
TATATATAAACAAATATATAAACAAATTACAAGCAAAATTGCTTATTACAGAAAATTCTGTTAAGTAATATAGTATAGTATTTTAATAATGTTACGTTACATGTTTTAATATACAATTACGACTTTCTGGCTTTCAAGTCTAATAGCAAGAGACTGACTGTCAACCAGAGGTGGGAGGGTCGACTTCCAACTAGGACAAATATTTGTTTGTTTTATGTCTGGGCGAAATAAAAATATCTATGAATTACATTATCAGTTTGGAATCATTAAATTATTCAATCAGACAGCCGTGTGTGCAATCGTCACAATTATTTTTAATGTAATGATGACTCATTTCATTAAAAATAATTAAAGGACAAATTAAACATTCATAGCTTGTAAGTGCCAGAATCACCAAATTTTACCACACTTGTACAACACTGTAACATAATTGAGATTCTCCCACGCGCAATTAAGGCCTGCTTGCATGTGCATAATTAAAACCCCTAATTACTCTCAAGGCTGACATGCGATAGTGTTGGCGAGGAATGTGTCAGCCGAAATTAGTATGGCTTTGTCGAGACGGAACACGGACTGAATATTTTTTCATGTCGTTAGTAGAATTGCTACACTGTACTTTAGTTAATTGAAAGACAAGTACATAATGAAATTGTTGCATCGTGGCTATGTTAGATACTTGATAATATCGTCATTTTTTTGATGATAAACTGACATGACGACCATAAATGGAATCATTTAGGCAGTTTTAAATAGAAAACAGAAGGGATTTGAACATTTATATTTCTGTTTTAATTGTTCTTTCATAACATGTTTTGTGGCCATTAAATGTTAGGTATTAGAATTGAAATTTCTCATTCGCAATACGCTGGGAATGCTCGGATGGTTCGAACATGTGGAAGTAATAGATGATTACAGAATAACAATACAATGCAAGTTTCGATGGATGTAGGTTCCGAGGGGAATTACGATTTTCCTATCACCAGCAAATAGGTCCGCCACTGGCCGATGGGGAAGTCAATTTGAAAAGAGTAATGAATGTAAAAGAAGCACTTCAGGTTTGTGGGAATAGAGATATATGACGAAAACGTATCGTATTTTAACGGTATCATAACAGTTTGCGTTGGGAAATACGTTTTGGGTTGACTGGAGTTTACGTAATTATAAACTAGAAAAAGAACTTTGAAAATCATGTTTTCTTAAAAGTAATGGAGCGAGATAGACCGACAAATTACCAGCCGAAGCCGGAAGCTCCCCGGACAGGTACTGCAATGATTTATATCCTACGTGAGGACATACTGTTCTGTGAAATTGTTCTATGAAAAATGAAAAATTTTTCAGTTACAGTGTTATATTTTTGTTTCATCCTTTAAACGAAATATTAATGGGAAATATGTGAACAGGTAACGGTTTTTCAACGCCGCCAGTACGACTATCATAATGATGAGGATATTTAACTATTAGAGAAATTATAAACCAAACCAAATTGCCTAAATTTAAGAGATAAAAATATTCTTTTTACGTTTAAGGAATATGTCGGTAAACTTGTATAAGGAAATTATTTAAATACAGTCTTTATTTTACAAAATAATGTACATTATAATATTATTACACGATGCATGACATAAATGAATGAAAACTATTAACTCCTTTTAAAAGCATTGCTGCACTCCAAATAAAGTACGTCCAAGTACGAGGAAATAAACCTTTCACCTTTTTGATATATAATATTTTTCTTGGCTGTTAAAATTAAAAGTACCCTCATATGAGCATACCGACACAATCACAAATCAATTACCCACATGTCCTATGTGGATAGTACAGATAAGTTAACTATTGACCTTAGACCTGATTGTAAGTCGGGGGCTGATATAGATAGGAAAATACTCAAAACAGATTCAGAACAATTATCTAAAGAAATAGTACAAGTCAACTATTTATTGACTAATGTAACGTAGTGGATTTTGATTAATAACAATTACATATACAAATATAAAGCAGGAAGGTGATGGATTAGGTCGACCCAGAGATCAGCGGATAGCCGAAACCGTTGAACTAAGAACACAAAAATTTTGAAGATAGGTTTTTTATAGCGTCAGTGAGCTCTAAGGAAGGAGTTTTGAAAATTCCACCGGTAAGCAAATAAAATATGGATAGAAGTATTGTATGAAAATTCAACGGTTTAAATGTTAAACACCTGATATCTTTGATTCACGCTTCTAATTTAAAAAAAAACACAAGAGAGGTGTCAGGAGACACTCGGATGGAACGAAGTTCCTTTCGATTGATTAGTGAAGGAATTGTAATAAAATTTTATTTCTTTTAATTGGCAACACTAGTGTGTCGGACAAATTCCGTCTGAATTTTTTCCGTCTAGCCTCCTTCGCAATCCTACCAAATCCGGTAGCACTCGTACTAATGATTATAATTATAAGTAATATTGGTATCCGTAGTGGTTTTTTTTCGAACAAGAATATTCTTTCAGTGGGAAAACTTTCCGTCGTATTTATTTACATACACGGACACGGGCCGTATAGGAAGCTGCGACCAATGAATATGTAATGATATGAATATTATATTATTGAATTACCATCCATGCATTACGGGTTCACTGCTGTAACTCTACCGCCGCACACACTTATTACACACCTCATGCACAGCCATAGCTACAGGTTGAATAATAAAAACTATTTCAGAGAATAAGAGTCTTGCATATCGAATGTTAGATTAGAAGTACGCCAAAATGTATAAGAACTTTAATATATATAATAGCTTTTAAACTTAATATAATAGCTTTTAAACTTGAAACACTTTTAAGAGATAATATAAAATATATTAGTTTTAAGCCTTTTCAGGAGTGTATTATTATGATGCTTGAAACGATTGTCCCTTAAAATAAAGAGTTCAATTACAATTTCTTATTTATATATGCACCTATTAAATTTTGGCAGACGAACAACATTCCAATATTTCAGAAAACTGTCTTTGCTCCCAGGAAAATGAACTCATCTGACTAAACAATTAGGTAACCAAATTTTTTAAATCCAGTAAAAATTTCAAACCATTTTCTTCAATCTCTAATTAGTTATTTAGTAAGTTTTAAGTTATAGTTACTATTTTGGTAAGTTATCTCACCAATCCGCATTGGATGGTGGGAGTTTTAAGCCGCAAAGTAAGTCTACACAAAGCTGCAAGTCTCTACTGGGCTTAACCTGATTAACTTCTGACCTACATAACATTCAAGTGAAATACGTTGGTTACGGCATTGTTTTATTTTGACGAAGATTTATCCTCTTAAACAAAACAAAATAATAAAAAGCAATGGTTTCCTAAATAGAAACTTTAACCAACAGTCATGGCGAATCTTATTTGCAGTGGAACAATTATAGTATCTATAGAACAAAAATTAGAGTTCAAATGTGAAATTAGGTTGCACTGCTCAATGTAGGTTACATTATGTTACGTTTCTGCTTACTCAATTTAACTTTGCTCTCATTTCTAATTTCCCATTTTTAATTACTTTCCGTGTGTTCTCGTAATTATTCCGTTTGATGTCGGACTTGCGTTGATGTTAAAGTTATACAGCTTTAAATCTCGTTAAAAAATTGCAATACATCACATTGCATACATACGTACATAGTATTTTAATTTTTATTCGTTTTAAAATCTTTATTGAAAATAAATGAAAATCATATTCTGTAAAGTATGAATGTCACAGGTAAAACAAGTATAGTAATACAATAGGCAGAATATTTCATCTCTACATGTAAGTCAACAATAAGTTAAGAACTCTTAAAGTCCTCTCACAGAGAGCAACCCTTACTGTGCAGCGGGGGCGATCACCCGGGGTTTCTATCAGACATCGTCTTTTAACGTTGAAGCGCTCACTCACAAACTTTCTGTCGAGTGAGGCTCAACCGGCGCGGACGGATCTTGGCCATTCATATTTCTAGCGACTAGCTTAAATGAGCGTCGATACTTATTCTGTACAAACGTTTATGATCACCTGTATACATATATATGTATATCTTATTATATATATTTCTTGTGTGCGTGTGTATGACACTGAACTCCTCTTAAACGACAGGACTGATTTTGATGAAGTTTTTTGTGTGTGGTCAATGTGGACAATGGTTTAGATTCACAATTTGGTCCACTGGAAAATGATTTTCAATCAATTTTTAAATTGTAAGTAGTTGTTGATTTTAGAATGGTTCACATTAGATCCGGGAGACTGCGCCATATACGAAGATATACGCCATATATAAGAAGTGACCAAACTTTTTCATGGAAATTTCCAAATAACCTTAACTTGGATTAAAATACGATTGCAACCACAGTAAGCTTCTTTCGCATTATCGCAAGCTATCTGCGAGCAGTAAAGAAATGCAAAACAAAGTGCAGTCAGCCCACCTCTTATAACTTGCTATGACTAGCGTTTTCGTGTTTCAATTTTACTTACAAATAAGACAATATTTTTGTGGAACAAATCTACAACGAAAACCAAAATGTTAGTAAAATCACGTTTTTCGTATTGAATTTTACAGGGAAAGTACGTAGAGCTCCATCTTGATTTGTCGATTTTCCCGATAGTAGATAAAATATACTTTTGTTCGAGGCACATGGTTCAACTGCGGTTTGTTATCAGAGCGTCTGAAGCGGTGCATAACGAGGAGACAGAGACAAAACCCCCCCCTTGTATTCCACTCCACATGTACTCGAAATAACAAGGGCTCTATTTTCAATTCCTCCATCGCATTCCGCGGTTTTATAAGCATAGAGGGTGAAACGCTAACCCTTCAAATGCATAAAGACTTTTTGCATATACGAACAGTTTTTATTGTGTAACTTTCGACATAAAACGATACGGCGACGAAAAATTTATTGAAATTATTAAACGCCATAAGTATTAAGACGTACGGAATCGCAAAGCTCTGCGACGACAATAATTTTGAAGTATCAACCTATTATTCTCTCGCTCGTCAAAGCGCGTTCTGCCTCAGCGATGTTTTATGTAGAGATAATGGATAAACGTTTAGTTGAATCTTTTGACAAATAGCTGCAGCCGTAGCACTCGTAAAACAAAGCTTCATTGAATCGCTAGCGCTTACAACGATCGTCAATTTAACGAGCGAGGTATAATGCCAACTTCTTACTGACGACGCTCCATCGCCGACGAATTCATTATATATTCCACTATATGGTAACGATGTTAAAACGTACAGAGACTGGATACTGACATTTATCATCGAGACAAAGGGCGCGTTTGCTTTCATACCCCTGTTCGTGAGGTGAAATGTAGACTTAGTAGCCTCCTATACAGTCGTAAAGTGAGCGCTCACTACACCCTTATGACGATGTAAGCATCATTGCTGTGGAAGTATTTAAACAAAACGAACCGGCATTTTATGAAAATATATTTATTTACGATATAATACTTACACTACAAACATTTGTTCGAGTTGTCGATTGACCTTCGTTTCGAGAACTTGCAAACAAATTAAGTGCCGTAGAACGTTGAAAACTGGTAAAATTTCCAAATCTTTACGATCTTTTCTATAATTGGAGCCATTGTGCGACTTGATTTTCAGGGACCTTCTCGCATTCACTGAAACTTGAAAGTAATAAACTTGTTCTTACGATGAATTGCCTTATTCCGAAGTTAATCACGAGAGAGTGAGGCGAACTCGGCGTGCCAGCTAAGGCGCCGTTTGAAGAATGAACCAAGTTGCTTCGATTAATTTTCTTCGATGCGCCGTGCCATCGATATCGAGATTTCATTGACACATTCTTCTATTTTGCGTTAGGCCGCGACGCAAACAAAGCAAATTTAGCTACAGTCATATTCTGCGCTTTGCACCGCCGCATACCCATTATTTTTATTGCTAAGTGCTATCGAGCAAGGAACTAATTGCTTTCTTTGTTTGTAGTCGATTGTCAATATGTTGTATAAATATTGATTTGTTCCATTCAGTCGCTCCAAGTGATATATGAACGACTGGAAGCTAGTAATAAACCTCTTTTTTTGCAAGAACTAAATCAAAAATAATATTATTCATATTCGCTAAGCATTTTGAAGTCAATTATTTTAAGTGTCTACACTGTAAAAGAATAATGAATTACGTTTTAATGGCTTAATTAAGAGCATTATTATGCAACGTCACGTTCGCATTCAAAGGGGAATGAAAAAGAATACATTGATGCAATTACAGTTTTCCGATGGCGCACTCGGCTGACGGATGTATGAATGAATTAACAAATTAACTTGAACTCGTGCTGTGAATAGAGTGGGAGGGTCCTCTGATATTCCCCTCTAGCCTCGCCGGTGCCTTGTTATCTTGATTTGTAGCCTACTGCGGATGTTACGTATAAAAATAACAGGCTGTGTCCCCAACAATATGTTATCCTTGGAGCGACTTCAAATGGTTTGTAACGTGGTTTATAACGACCGGGACTGCGCTGCTGTAAGTATTCTAGCTGATATACCCAGAAACAGCCGTGCCTAACGAGGAACATATTTCACTATGAAGAGCAGAAACTGAATTACCTTAACAAAGTGAGAAATGTTATTGTATTGAATAATTGCAGTTAACATTCTGTTTTATATCATTAATTTATATCCATATTGAATTGAATACGAAATTTCTTCTCTGTGCAGTACGAAATTTTTAAATGTGTATTAACATATAATATAGTTTCCTCCATGACATAAGGATACGAGTATTTATGATGATAAAGATGGCAAGATATTGCCACCGTTTTAATGAATAGTTTCGTTAAATCTTTTAACCGAATGTAGTTGAGCGAGCAACATAAACTATGGCTACATATCAGTCCAAGCATTGGATTAGGATTAAGATTGATGGGACGTGCTTTGCTGAGTCTAAAGGATGATTAAAACGGCTATTAAACCGGTTATCCCAGTGATTCTCATTAACTGGATCAGTCAGTCGCAGCTAAGTAAGATTTATCAAGCTTATTAGTCTTATGATCTCATTTCCTAATACAGTTTACTAGCTAAAACATTGAATCGTACATGAAATATTTACATTAGATATCAATTGCAACTAAGTGCCAGTAAGTAATAAATACGTCACTGTTCATTGTCGTAAATAAAGCCCATGAACGATAAGTAACATATTGTATGTATGATCTTCATTAAGTGTAGGTATGTATCTTATATCTTGTATGTATGTTTCTTATAAGAAATAAAATAATTTGTTTCTGAATTTACATTAAATTTTTTATCGTTATTTTAACATAAGTACACTAGGTTGGGACAAAAGATATAATCGAATCCTTCGCTGAGGTACTTTTTCTGATGCGGAATGGAGCAACGAGATCTTTGTGAGAACTTATGAGCACAATCGGAGTGGAAATATTTATTCTACGAAATGATTCCTTTATATGAGTTCCATGGTAACCGTTATTGTAATAATAATATGAATGATGTCGGTTTAGAGTAGGGTGTTGTGAGAGAAGTTTAGTGATACATAATTAGTTGTGCGAAACTATTTTCATATAAGCGTTCCATTTGTTACGTATTAGTAGCCACACTATATGAAGCCGTGTCGAGACACAACGTCTACTTGTATAATTATGGCTGTATACAAGATATCATAGTCGTATCTTAC
The DNA here is from genome assembly GCA_018244895.1 of Myscelus amystis hages. Classification (NCBI taxonomy): domain Eukaryota; kingdom Metazoa; phylum Arthropoda; class Insecta; order Lepidoptera; family Hesperiidae; genus Myscelus; species Myscelus amystis. The sequence continues at coordinate 7,632 of DWQT01001887.1, forward strand.
CAGAAACGATGTACAAATTTTAAATATTATAATTAAATAATCGTTCTTATTTATATTCACTTATATTTAATTATTAGGACACAGCTTACACTAACAAAAAAAATTGTTACCAATGTTGAATATTTATATGATAAAGTACCCAGACCTTACATCGGCATCAGTGCTACTCATTGTACTGCTGCACATGTAACATGCTGCGGCGTAGCAACTTAAAACATTCGGCTTGGAGCTTGCAGCTTGGTTGCATTTTGATAACAGGTAAAGCTAACGTGGGGATTTTTAGGGAGGTAAACCAATATGGGGGTTTTATCTACATTATAAAGTCAACCAGAAACATAAACCATGGTCAAAGCTGCGCTTTATGTAATTAGTTTTATATAATGAAATAATAATATTAATAATCTGTGGTCTACTTGTAGTAAAAAATTTGGTACATTTTCATATAGATAAATGAAAATTTTGGAATTTAACAAAGAAAATCAAAAACTTAACTGACAAAGAAAAGAAATAAATCAATAATGATGAGTGGTACTAAACTGTCAATCATGTAATTTCCAATCTTTTGACAACCGTTTCCCACTACATTTTAAATAAACTTAGTCTAACTGCCGGGGTGATAAAACTTCTCGTCCATTTTTATAGTAACATAGTCTGGTACGTTATTTTGACATTTAATATATATATATTGCTCTTGATGCCGTGATAAGCGAGAGCGGTGTTATGTGGCAGGTAAACGGCCAAAGCGACATCCTCTGTAGAACAGTTCATGTGTTAATTTCACGCTTCAAATTTGCATGTATGACGAAATCCTACTCAATATTGCTTATGTACATATATCACAATATACCCAATACTTTAGTACGTCGTTTATTATAATCGTTATCTATTTTATTGGTAATAAATTGAAACTATATGAAACAGTAGGTATAAGAAATAATACTTATTTGCCTTTCACTTGTATATAGTTCGTGCCAAAGGCAATACTAATGTTCTGAGTTCTTTATAATACATTCTAGGCCTTTCAAAGATGATTGTTATTGTTATTTATTTTCGCTTAAGATTTTCGTGTTTCGAAAATCCTGAAAACTATAGAGTTTTCGATTTGATATCAGTTTTTTATGCTATTGATTGAATCGTTAATAAGGTATTTTATAAGTCATGTGTAGAAGTTAATATTTGCATATATAAGTATACTTAGTAAAAAGAAAATATCAATAATAGTATTGCCTCAAATATTTAATCCACATTATTAAGAATTCCGCAGCTAACGGGGGCAATAATGGGTCGCCGGGAGATTACGAGCGAAATTACATAATTAGCACGCTGCCCAAGTGACTGGCGAATATCGATGAGCCTAATTGCCTTGTCAATACTTTTTTCCACCTCGTCGCTGCCTACCAAATGTAAATGGGAAAATAAATGATTTCTTTCCGGAGCGTGTATTTTTCGGGTTTGAAAATAGATTTTGGGCGCGGTTATTGATGAATATCATGATAAATAGAGGCCGCAGTTATTAAGGCCCAGCTTTTAAAATTACAATACGTAAAGTTTCTTATAAGTGAAAATACATTGAATTTATTAAAGATTTATAATAGTCAAATATTTTATTATTAGGTACAGATTTAAGATATATAATTGGCTTGATCTTATTTAGAACATTATACGTGTTTTTTTAGCTTCAATGAACACTTTTGTGAAAAAAATCCTCAGTAAAGGTAATTCAACAACATATATAATGACACAGATTTAATTTTAGATAATCCTTTAAACTAGATAGCCCACAGATTGGAGTTTCAGATCCTTCGAGCTTTCGATATTAAGTAAACGAAAGTGCTTAAAAGATTAGGCCGTGCGTCGGAACAAAATGCGACCATTACGTCGCAAATGGTCGATAAAAGAAACCATTAAAGTTTTTGCGGCGACCGCGGAGCGATTGCGACATTGTGGTATCGTCAGTTTTACAACCTCAACCTACACGGCTCCTGCGGATATTAGATTTTAATGGCTAGTGCCGGGGCATACAATGCCAATAACAAGGTTATGTTCAAAGCACTTCGAGCATGTATTACATTCCCTAATTCAATGTATTACAGTTCAAGTGGGCCAATGTTGCTATGTCTTCGATATTTCTTTTCAATACATACTCGTAAATACTTGACAAACAAGCACATCAGTTGAATCGTCAACAACCCCGATTGCATGTCCTCACCGTCGTTTACGGTAATTCACAACCTTACAAACGGATTTCATGCGTTACTACCCTTAAAGTATTCTTTTAAGATCCCTTTTAATAAACTTTAGTTTCAGAATATTTGTGTAAGTTATAGGATTATTGCACACAAAAGTGCAAGATTGTTACATCACTCACATAAAACTGCATGGATGGAATTTCATTTCAAGGTCCTGTAAGTCATGAAATGAAAGAATGGAGACGTCGACACCAAGTAAATACTAATGTGAAAAGAGAAATCACGCCACATCACGAGGATTTTATAAAAACAACACTTACACAATCCTGCCTGAACAGGACGAGAACATGTGACGCTTGTGTAGGTCCGTTAAGTAACGCAATGTAACATATTAGGGTATGATTTTGTCCAAATAGGTCGGACACTTGCTGGTGGGGGAGTCAAGAGTCTCCGAAATCGGCGTGTATGCATGAAGAGAGTGGTGGGTGTGGATGAAGCACGACAGGTTTGTAAGGACAGAGATATTTGGCACTCGGTGCGCCCTGCCTACCCCGTTAGGGACCAGGCATGATGGTTATGTATGTATGTATGTATGCATGATTTCGTACATTAAGCGCATATAATTGAGATGAAACTGGTGCAGAATAAGGTAAATAATAATTTATTGATCTTTATTATCACACAAACTTAAATATATTTAGAGGTAGAGGTAGTTACTATGGTTGTATTGTGTAGACAAAGTTAAATTATATGAAAACATGCTAAACGTTTTGCTCGAAATCTTAAAATGACGTAGGGCGTCAATCGTCACTTGTGACTGTTGCCTTCTCTTTTGCTACTCGCGTCACATAACAATGTATTACATATTACTAAGCAAGAAATCTAAGTAAGACACAAAGATTTAGATTTATAAGAACATGTTATACTTTTTTTTTTAGTTTGTTGTAAGATAGGTAATGCTTGGAATATCTTCCATTGTATTACTAAATGGAAGTTAATTTTCTTTGTTTTAACAATGAACAAGGTTTGAGCCCTTGTCTGCAAATATAACTTCAAAACACATGTATGCTCTCATTATAATAGCGGTGATGGTAAAGGGGTAACAAAGTTATGTATTAATGCTATTGCAAGTACACAACAGTTGGAAAACACGGTTACACAGGCTGCTTATCTTATTCATACTTTAATGGCACAATTGTAATACAAATTCCTATTAAAATGCAAAGAGATACAAGGAGTTAGATAAGTATTGTTTCAGTTTGTTGCAAAGTTTGTGAAATCACTTAAAAGAGTTTCGCAGCGAAGGTAGGGCGCTCAATTTAATTAAAAGTATCTCTACTGGGATACCCATTTTGTTTCTCTTTTCTTTCTCCTATGTTTATCTAGTGAGAAACGATTTTTCAATCTTAATTTTGTTAATTTTTTTTTCAATCTATTAACCTTAATATAAACTTGTTACGTGTTGCTGTTTATTGCGTTGAGTATGTTCAGAGTGAAAGTGAAATTCGCAGTGTGTACAATAACCTTCAGACAATGCTGTAATTCTGTAGATTCAAATATCCCCATTCCAATAATTAGATGTAAAAGCTAGCGTAACATGAAATATTGTAAGTTATGAGCTAACTTTTGGCTTTTACTTCGAAATAGATTTCGGGTAATGTAGTAAAGGAAAATACAAGAAAAAGCTGGTACAAGTTGGAATTTTTTGGCCAATTAGGGCTGACATATAAACGACCTAACTTGAATATTGTATTACCGAAACCAATACGCCATCACTGCTTATCATTTATTAAATCCTTACTTATTTTGTTTGACGTAAAGCAATTGTAACCCAATCTTGAACTCGGGTTAGTTCTAAATTTAAACAGAATTTTTATTCAATACATCCAAATACGGCAATAAAATCATTAATTTTCTATAGTTTTTTTTTTAATTTAAATTCCTTTATAAGAAAGACTTCATAATGAATCCGTTCCTTGATTGCTTTCATCATTAGAAGCCTTAGTAAATCGTTCGGATCGTCCGGATACTTTTCTAGGAAAATTTCCCGTCTCATTTATAGTAACCACTTCGCTTAATGAAAATTTCGCCCTGAAGCGAACTTCATTAATTTTAATCTCCCTCAAACGTTCGGTAATGTTATCGCACGAGTGTGTAACCCTGTGTACAAATAAGAGCCAGAAATTATGGTTGTGATTACAGAGTGCGTTAATGTTATTAATCGAATTGACTTTTCTATTACGCGTTTTCAATTATACCCTTCGTTTGTTGCCTTTTTACGTAACGTTTGAAGATAATTAATAATAAATTGTACATGAATGAAGATTAAACATATTACAAATGATCACCTCCATCTACAAATGCCAAAGTAAAAAGTAAAGTAGCATTAATTGCAAATTATAAAATGGAAAATTGTGGTGGAACTACCGATTTTGCCACAGTCTTATATCAAGTATTAGTTCATCAGAATGAAAATGTACTATTACAAAGAATATTAATTTAAAACAGTGTAATTTTGTCTTAATTATATGCAAACATTGTCGAGTTCCCGTGTATAAGATCATTTGGAGTTCTATTGCCGTCTATGTTTTACTTTTTAAACTACTACTTGTAACTACGGACAATATTATATTATATTATAATAGGCATCAATGCTTAAAATCTGATATAAAGTCTGGTACACACTTGTCAAGGGGAATTCATTACCACTCTTCGATTTTGCATTTGGTGATTGGCAATTAACGTGTCCTCAAATAAAGCGGAATCGTTTATAATGTACATTGTTAATTTGTATTGTCAATTCTCCTGTGGGGTGATACGAATTGTCCTTATTCATTATTTTATACTTGTTTTGAATACACATTCCTTTACACATCGATTCAGTTATTTATTAATAGTTTTATAATATTGTAGAATTGTATGTATTGATTGAATAGAATAATATGTTATATATATTTTTTTTGCATTTTATGCATATATTAAGAACACAATTGTATGTTTAAAAAATACCTACATGTATAAATAATGTTAAATAATTTGGTAAATAATAGTCATTGCAAGTTACCATTACGATTAAATGGCAAGAATGGTATTGTAGCAAAAACAATTTGAATGCTCCTAAAATACGAGTACCTTAGTTGGCTTTAACGATATCTAGATATGTAATGTCAAGTCGAGACTAGAATTAAATATTGGGGGAATCATAAGGGTAATGTATATTTTCAAATACAGAAAAGTAACTCTGCGCATTAATTACGTAAAGATTTTTTGCAAAAAACGTTTGTGCAGGCTAGCATTACCACTGCTTAGTTCGGACCCTTACAACGGCAAACGACTTAACGCTTAGCTTCACGAAAACAACCCGGAAATGGTCATAATACTCTTCAGTTTTCTATAGCACTTTATCAAACTTCGTTCAATTCTAATACCATATTCACGGCTTAATTCATTATGCTTTAGAAATGAAGTATTTTCCTTCAACTGCAGACGCTTAAATGTGAGCTGCCGGCGGAAGTGTAAACAGAAATGTTTTTTTTTTCAGTCGGAACCTGTTTTTCCTGTAATTTCTTGTGAATAGTAAGTCGGACTTGCACAAACCATTAAAGTCGGTAAAATATTTCTTTGCTGAATAATAAAGGTTGTTTATTTTGCTGCTTATTCGCAGTTCTATGTAAAAAGTTATAGCGTAATAAAATTGGTTAAAATATTTACTGCTTGTTAATGATGGAAACATTTCACATTCTGCTTCTAACATATTCTTTGTTTCTACATTTGTACAAATACGTATTAAAAAATGTAAAAGGGTTTGAAAATTGTGACACTTAAACTTGGCGAGTATTGCAATCACTTATTAATTCTATTTAATTTGAAAATGATGGCAATTGTATGTACTGAATATTTAGAATTAAGGCAATTTTTAATTTTGTATAGTTATCGTTATCAGTTAACTTCAACTATCATACTTATCGTAATCAGTTAATTCTTTTTTCCGGACAGTATTGTGTTCCAAAGCTGGGTAACAGCCTTCCAGGTAAATTAATTTCTATCCAGTCGTCAATGATTACTTTCTATACAAATGTCATCTCATGACAAAGTTAACAGTTCATTAATACACTACCCTGCTAGCTATAGGATATATTTTAAGAACCTGATCTTGCTTATCTCCATCCCGAGAATATTGGAGCAGTTATTTTGCGACAGATCAATTTCGAGTGAGATAGCCCATAGACTGATAGCCAATCGGTGTCATGTAGCGCGCGCAGAATAAAAGTTGTTTTTAATTAAAATGTCGTTTTCGCTGATAGTGCGAATTTCCTGTTCATTTAAGGTATTTTTCCAATATCGAATTTAATGCTTTTGCTTAGCAAGTGTCCTCCCTGAATGCAGTTGATGGATCAAGAATATGTTTGTCGGTCTTAATTTAATGAATTTTTTTTATCTGTGCCATGCAGGTTGTTTGTTCCTATAGTTCGGGGTCACAAAACGGCTACGATATCTCATAATAGGCGACACAGAGTCCAGCTAGCAAACACGGGAAGGACTACTCCTACTTTCATTAAACACTCTAGTTCTAGTTTCATTAAACACTGCTGTAGGGCAGTGCTTGCTTTTTGGTATTCTTCAAAAAAAAGTTTCCGTCGATCCAAACTTTTTATCCGTTGTATATGATTACATTTCAATTTCTCCATGCAACGTAGTCATTGAACATACTCGAAGCGCTCTTCTAATTGATTGATTTTATTTTTAATCAAACCGTAGGTATATCAAATCGTATATCACAAAGGGGTAAACACAATCAGTCAATCTTCGCGCGATAGAACAACTATTTGTGGCAAATGTCGAACACCTGACGACGGGGGAGTGTGTATGCCGCCGGAAATCAATCACAAATCGCGTGCCAAACGTATTCCGAGGAAACCGAATTTGTTAGCTGTCAATATTTCTAACGTCTTCCACTGTAATTTGTTCGCGCGTCTTCGTTGCGTGTTTCACGTGATTCAGCTTTCTTAAGCTTTTCAGTTTCACTGTATACGATTGGTGCAGTCAAGAATTATCTTAAACGAGCTCGAACTGACTCGCGTATCAGTCCAGTGCAAATATTTGTCTGATAAATACGCGAATTTGCCTTATGTTTGGGTGTAAAATATTAGCTTTATAAACATGTATTCAGAAATTTATATACGTGCGTAATTTATCAGCTGTCTGGTTCCCATAACATAGAGTTTGCGTAATTTGGGATCAGATGGCCGTGTATGAAGTTGTCCCTCGATATTATCAATTAGGGTAAAATGCGTAAGTATATACACATGGATGAGAAAATGTTATTGAATTACGTAAGTAGAATATCGACATTTATTTATGCAGTAAAGTCATTATAGTAATATACATAAGTCTGTTATAAGCGGAAACCCATATAAAGAGAATGTATACCGACTTTTTTAATAATTAGATTATAATATCTTATAATAATCTTATAATATCTTAGGACAATTCCACACACGGCTATCTGATTCCAAAGTAGGCAATTTAATACCTGTGTTATGGTAACCACACAGCTGATAAACATACATATATACATATTATATAATACTTATATAGATATTTTTATTACGACCAGACACAGAACAA